>JAKSZT010053820.1:883019-986727 GCA_026826555.1 Tolypeutes matacus
TATTCCCATATGCCCCACTCCCTCCTCCTCCCACACTTTCCCACATCCCCTCCAGTTTTTATGTTACATAAAAAATATAAGGTATTCCCATATGCCCCACTCCCTCCTCCTCCCATACTTTCCCACATCCCCTCCAATTTTTATCAGACTCAGCAAGAGGGCAGAGACTCAACCTGAATCACGCCTCCCTGACTAAGTCCAATTGAAAAGGTTGCTCATACCCGCAGGGGTGAACCAGCCCAGACATAATCTTTCTCTTTTTGGGATTCATAAAATAATTTCAAACTGCCACAGTGGTATAGACATACGGGCCAACATTGGAATTTCTTGAAGTCAGAAGTGTCTTATTTCAAGGACTTGGAAAGCTGTGTGGCACTATGGTGCTGCCTGGTCACCAAAACAGACACTCAAGAAGCGATTCATTCTTTCGGCAAACTTGTCTTGGGCACTTTCTATGTGCCAGGCCCCCTCACAGAGCTTGCAGTCCATTCTTAGGTATGAGGGAAACTGCCCCAAAGTTCCAAGGAATGTGCCGAGTGAGGTGGGTACTGGAGATGGAGGAAGAAGAGTTAGGTGTGTGCTTCTGAGCCTGCCAACCAGAGTCAAAGCAAATGCTCTTTCTTGTCTCGGGACAAGCTCTGCAGCTGGAGGAGTGAGGGTGCTCTTCCCATTGTCCGGATGACAATACTGACACAGATGGCTGCATGCCCCACCACAGGGGGCGCCCCTGTGACGAGCCACCAGAGCTATGGCTCCTAATACGGAGGAGTCAGAGCCTGTGGGAGGAGTCATGGGCCTGAGTGGGGTGAACTGTGACCCCAGTTTAGACATGCTCTTGGTCTTAGTCTGCATTCTGGTGGGTGTGGACCCATTGTAAATAAGATCTCTTCAAGCTACTACTTCATTTAAGGTGTCGCCCAACTGAACCAAAGTGGGCCTTAACCTGGGTTACTGGAGTCCTTTATAAGCAGAGTGAAAGTCAGACACAAAGAGGAGTCATGGAGAGTAGCCACAGGGTGGAAGTCAATGGAACCTGGAAGAGAAAGAAGATGCTTCCATGTGCATTGCCGTGTGACAGAAAAGCCAAGGACCAAGGGTCACTGGCAGCCAGCCCCAGAATGCCACAGTCTTTAGGGAGAAACCACTGCCTTGCTGAAGCCTCAGTTTTGGACTTCTGGCCTCAAAACCATGAGCCAATAAATTCCCATTGTTTAAGCCAACCCATTGTAAGATATTTGTTTTAGCATCAGCCTAAGCAGAATCTTAGAGTCAAAAGGGACCTCAGGGTCATGCAGCCTCCAGCCCGTCCACTCTTTCCACAACAGCCAACATCAACCTCACAGATTCCACTAGCCAGAGGGCTCCAGGTTTTGCCTTCTCTGGTCTTTCCCTCCACATGCCCTGAACCCAAGGGAATCCTAAAGCCCATCAGGCTCACAGATGGCTTTGACACCCCCACACCCCCACACGAAATGGCACCAGCAGCACAGGTCAGCTGAGAACAGTGTCTTTCAAACTTTTTAACCACAACCCACAGTAAGAAGTACATTTCACACCACCACTCAATACACACAGGCATGTATCTATAACAGAAACAACTCACACTTAACGTTTGATGCATTCTCATGTGTTCTCTTCTCTCTCTTCTAATTCATTGTTTTTAAAATGCTGGTTGTGACTCACTAAGTTAGTTTCACAACCCACTACCATATGTCAATGCTCACCTAGGCTAAAGATACAGGCTCAGCCCCTGATGTCCTGGACAGAGGTTGGGCTAGTTCAGGGCCCGTAAAGAGGTCAAGCCATGAAGAAGCAACAGGGTTCAGCACTTTATGTGCCTGAAGAAAGGTCTTGAAACCCTTCAACCTGGAGAAAAAGGAGGCAAAGGGAAGAGTCCATCAGGTCTTCATCCATATTAAGACATTTGCTTTGTTTGTTTATTGTCAAAGACAGTGACCAGAATTCTTCACGTTTGCTGAAGACAGTGTAAAGGGCAGCTGACTAAAAGTGCAATGGAAAAGATTTCAGTGTGATGCGAGATTTGTGGGTGAGTCCGTGCAAGAAGCAAGGCAGCAAGAGATTTTACAAATTAAAATGGATTCAGGTGACATTTCCTTTTGTAAGAGAGTCAGTCTGGGATGTTTTAATGCTTTTCTCTAAGTCAGCCCTCGGGGTTCATGACCTCTTCAGCTCACATCAGCAGAACCTGCCCATGGACTTTCACCCTGGCCCAGTGTTGGCTGAAAGTTTGGCTAAATCCACAAGATCCCTAAACAGAACCTTGAAAAAGGGCCAGGCTAGGGGAAGCCTTCCAAAGAGACAGAGACAGAGAAGGAACCTGTGCGGGGACCGGCTGCACGCTGCATGCCAAGTGCGCTAGACTGGGTGGGAAGCAGGCGGGCTGGGGCCGGGCAGCGGGGAGGGGCCGCTGGAGCGGGAACTGTGAGCTCAGCGCTGGGCAGGAGGCAGGTCTGGCTCTTATCGTACCTGCGCTAATGAGCTGGGAGCGGCGGAAACAGCCCAGCATTTGAGGGCCAGCAAGGGGAAGGCATTCCCCGTGCCAGCTGGACGAGGGAGAGCAGAGCGGTGCAGGGTGGGAACAGGGCCTGACCCCTCCTCACACTCTGGGTTCTCAAGCTGGAGTCTGGAACTTCCAGGAGAAGAGTTTGGGAAGGGAGAGGAAAGGGGATTAGAAAGATGCCAAAGGACTGTGGTCTAGGTGGAGGGAGTGCAGAGGGGCTGCAGAGGCACCCTGCTAGCCCTGGGGATGGAACAGCCCTCAGGGGAGTTGCCAGCAGCAGTTGCAGGCTGGCTTTTTTATTTTTTTATTTTTAGGTGCTGGGGCTGGGGATTGAATCCGGGACCTCGTATGCGGGAAGCCGGCATTCAACCACTGAGCCACATCAGCTCGAGTTGATTTTTGTTTTATTTTTTTGTTTGCTTCTTGTTTGTTTTTGTTTTTAGGAGGCACTGGGGACTGAACCTGGGACCTCCCATGTGGGAAGCATGAGATTTTATATCTGCTCCCCCAGGGGGATTTTTAATAAGGGCAGGCAGAGTGGATAAGTCCTCCTAGACCAAAGTCCTTTGGCATCCCCTGGCCCTGCCAGAGAGGCTGAAATGGCCACACGTATTCACAGACCATAAACACAAAGAGGGACAGGGCTTGCCTGGGTCTGCAGAGATCTGGCCAGGGCAGGGGAAAGAGGGAGACCTGAGCCTGCCATTCTCTGCAGCAGACTCTCCTGAGACCCTGGAGGAAAGGGACAGCTCAGAGAGGCCTGCGAGAGGCAGGAGCTGGGCACAGCTCCAGAGAGATATCAGATCACTTTGGCAGGTGTTTTTTTTTCCTCTCTGGGGTCCAGGATCCAGGGACATTTGTGTTTGGACCTTGGGCATGGTACTAGAAGTGTAGGGGAGCTGACTATCTCACAGCACCAGGGTGGGGCCGGTGGAGCTGGGCAAACATTTGTGGAGCATCCTCATGAACTTTTCACATGCAGGGTCCTAGGACCCTCCCAGTGGTTTCTATACCAGGAGGAAACTTCTGGTATGGAAAATTTCTTCCAGAGGCAGAAGCCTGTGGATCTGCTCTGACTTCCTGTGGGCTTCTGTGTCCTCCACTGGCTGGCTGGGAGGCATCTAGGCAGACTGCATGTTAGAACTGAGGCTGTGACCAGGGACAAGTCACCTCCCCTCCAGGGGCCTCTGTTTATCCACCTGAAACACAAGGGAATTGTTGTAGTTTCCTGGCTGCTAAAGCAAATACCATGCAATGGGTTGGCTTATACAATGGGAATTTATTAGCTCACTGTTTTGAGGCTAGGAAAAAGTCCAAATCAAGACATCATCAAGGCAATGTTTTGTTCCCAAAGACTGGTATTCTGGGGCTGGCTGCTGGTGATCCTTGGTCCTGGGCTCCTCTGTCACATGGCAATGCACATGGCAGCCTCTCCTGACCTCTCCCTTCTCTTCCAGGTTCCACTGATGTTCAGCCTCTGGCTGCTCCCTCTATGACCTTCTCTCTCCATCTGTCTGAATTTCATGCTGCTTATAAAGGACTCCAGTAATAGGATTAAGACCCGTCCTGGCTGGGCTGGGCCACACATTACCTGAAGTTACGTCACCAAAAGGTCCTACTTACAACGGGTTCACACTCACAGGAATGGATTAAGTTTTAGAACATGTTTTTTTTTTTTTTTTTGGTACATATAGTACCAAACTACCACTGAACCTGCTCTGCACCTAAAAACTTTAATTGGTTACAAGCTCTAGCTTAGTCCATGGTTTCAATGCGAACAGCTTGAATCAAGTTATACTCAACAGGTAGGGATGTCACCCTCCCAACCTGTGGAATATAGTGGGCTTTGTCTTTTTTTCCTGCCGAATTTAGGGTCTTTGATTCGACCACATCAGTAAGGCATGACTCAGGTTAAGTCCCAGCCCCCTTGGTGGGCTGATATAAATGGTCACTCACTCAAGAAGACACAAGAGGAAGAGAGAGAGAAATTTGTCCGTTTTGATCCTGGAGCCCCAGGGAGAGATGAGCCATTTGCCTGATGGTTTACATCTGAGCAGCTGAGCAACTGAGGAAGACTGGAAAGAAACGCGCACTATGCCAGAGTGACATAGGAAGCCCTGAGAGATGAGCCCTATGACAGCCTACAGCTGAGATCAGGAGAAGCTTCGCCCAGTGTCCATCAATGGATGAATGTATAAACAAACTGTGGTTTATTCACATGATGGAATATCATGCAGCTATAAGAAGAAATAAAGCCATAAAGCATATGACAACATAGATGAACCTGGAAGACTTTATGTTGATTGAAGCAAGCCAGACACAAAAGGACAAATACTGTATGATTGCATTACTATGAACCAAATATATTGTGTAACATATTGTATGATTTAAAAAAAATTTTTATGTATCCAGAACATTTAATTGAGAAATGTATGTTTTTAAAAAATTACTGTTCATATTTTCAATTATTAAATGTAAAAAATAAAGTTTAAAAAAAAGAAAAAAGAAAAGAAGAAGCTGGGTCCATGAAGCCTTAAGAAGAAGAAGGAAGGAGACACCAGGCAGAGGTTGCCTGCCATCTTGCTTCAACACGTGGCAGCTGACTTTGGTGAGAAAGTACCTCTTTTGGTACCTTAAGCTGGACTCTTAGGGCCTTGTAACTGTAAGCTTTTACCCCAAATAAATACCCTTTATAAAAGCCAACAGACTTCTGGTACTTTGCATCAGCACCCCTTTTGGCTGACTAATACACACTGCCATGTTCGTTTCCGTGTGACAGAAAAGCCAGCAGCCAGCCAGAGAATGCAAGAGTCTTTAGGGAGAAAGTTTCACTTTGCTGATACCTCAAGTTTGGACTTCTAGACTCAAAACTGTGAACCAATAAATTCCTGTTGTTTAAGCCAACCCATTGTCTGGTATCTGTTTTAGCAGCTGAAAAATTAAACACTCTATTCCTTTTTTATGTACAAATTAGTCAAGATCCTTACTGTCGCTTGCAACCATAGAATTCTGATTTATATGCAAACTAAGAAAGAGAAGTCAGGTGGATTGGATGCTGGTTCCCTCCTTCTCTGGTCCTCCTTCCTTTGTGGTCCAAGGGCAATTGACCCAGCTCTTCCATAGCACTCTGTCTCGTAGGAGACATGGTGAGGCAGGTTCTGTTTGCTCAAGACCGTGACCAGGGACAATCAATATACATTTGTATACAGACACCCAGCTCAGGACCTTTCACACTGTAAGTGCTCAAATGCACTGAATCAAGTCCTTACAAACTCAAACAGGTAACTCCAGTGGGGACAAAACTTAATGAGTGCTCGGGGACAATCCATGGAGGACAGGCATGAACGCTACTGAATAGACCACAGTGCTGGGGCAAGGTAATTCTCATTGCACACAAATGACTGACGAGTGCAGGGAAGAAGTGTTCAGGGCTCATCTAGGGGGTGTATTGGGAAGGCCAACTCTATCCCCTGAAGAATCTCTTCTATCTCTTCCCAAGCACTTCTAATTCCTGAAACAAGAGGCAAAGGCACTCGGCCAAAGCTTAGAAATAGGGCTGGACATACACCTGGCCCTCAAAGAGCAAACACAATGTTTTCATTCACTCTGAAGCGTAAATGATGGGTGAGGACCCTTTCCTGAGAGTAGACCTTGATAGAAGAAAAAGGGTAGGGGCCATAAAAGTTTTCTGGGTATGGAAAGTGAAGGAGTTTGCAGGTAGAACGTAAGGAAGAGAGAGGGCCTGCAAAGGGGATGGGATACAAGCAAATGGGAAATGTATCAGCTTTGGTTACAAGTTACAGAATCTGACTTTGGCAGAATTAACAGGGGAGAAATAATTTATTGGAAAGATGCAGGATTCTGAAGGAGGCATTTGACAACCAGGGCCAGGAAGCCAAGGACCAGGGCAGCTCCGGGGGTCCAGGCGGCAGGACTCTCGGATGGACCTCGGCAAAACCTTTGGACGATTCTGAGCCACCCGCCTTCCATTGCCAGTGTGTGATTCCACTCTAGATTCAAATTCTCCTGGAGAGAGTTTGATGGACATATCTGCGGTCCTGTGCCTACCTTTGAAGCTGGAGGAGTGGGAGCGTCCCCAGGGTTGGCAGTCCCACCAGGAACATATGGAATTGGGGAGGTAGATTCCCCAAAGGAACTGAGGAAGGAAAGGAGTGCTGGGCTTATGCACAGAACAGATGTTCATGACACATGGGATATCAATTTAGAGAGAAGGGCAATGAATGGGGTGGGGTAAGGGAATTTCCAGGATATTCCAGAATCTGCCATGGGACCAAGGTCCTTGCTCCCGTCCTGGATTCCACCTCCCTCTCCCCTTATAAAAGCAAGCTCAGGGAAAGAATGCTATTTCTGTTCTTGAATCTCGATAAAATTGTCTCCTTAGCTTCCAGTCATGCTCGGCTCCTGCTAGAGTAATTACCACCCACCTGTTCTCCAGGCAAGACTTCACAGCCAGTGGACACACATCTGGCCTGTAAAAGACATGCTTGGAAGTCTCCCAGGCTGCTTGGAACAAGCTGGGGACAGCACAGGGTCAGTCACTGATTCAAAGGCAAGGAAACAGCTGGCCTGAGAGTTGTGGTCACCATGGCTGGAGAGGCTGCCCATCCCGCCCCTGCCAAGCAGCTCAACAGATGTGGGGCAGGTGTGCCCTGGGACAAGCAAAACCCCTGCGACCCAGAAAGAAGAGGAGGCCTGACCACTGGGCCCTGGCCTCTTCCCCCATTACATGGCGTCCTCCCTGCCCCCATCCATTTTTCCAGTGAAGTGGGAGGGGCGGCTGCCCTGCCTTTCTTGTGATTCCTTTCTTTTCCTTCCCATTACTGTCCACATCACCCCATTGTGAGCACCCTGAAAGTTAAGAAAGGGCCAGGAAAGGTTTTACTGGGGAGAGCCAGTAGTATATTGGTGACCAAAGTAACTGCATCTGAGTTTTAAGAACGTGAATGCAGAATTGGAGAGTACTGAGATCCTTTAAGCCAGGAAAACAACAGCTTTTCTTCCCCCAACAGCACAAACCATTGTGCTCATGCTGTCTTTGAGCATTCAACAAATATTTACTGAGTACCCACTGCGTGCTGAGCTCTGTGCTAGGAGATGTGGCACAGTACAAACCTGACTCTACCCTCATGAGCTTTCACTCAAGTGGGGGAGACAAATAAGTGAACAAATAACTAGATGATTCCATCAGTAATCACTTGCAATTGAAATAGAGCTCTGAAAGAGATGTGTATGGCTAGGACCTAAGACTGGGGTGCTGGGGAAGGCATCTCCAAACAAGTGTCATTTGAGCTGAGATCTGAAGGGTGCAAAGAGTTTGGGAGAATGGTCTGGGCAGGACGTATCATGAGAAAGATCCCGAAGTAGGAAAACGGTTTTGTTTGAGGAGGTTCCAGGAGACCACTGTGGTGAGCAAAGCAAGCCGGGAAGCACGAGATGAAGGCTGAAGGACGTGGGGAGCAGGCTGCCAGGGCCTTTGGGCCAGATTCAAAGATGAAAACAAGCTACTGGGGAGCTGCTCTGGCTGAAGAGGGGCCAAGGTCAGGCCCACGCCCTGCACACCAGCCCCTGCCCCAAACACACACACACAAGCTCCTTGCCTTGAGGCCTCTGAGGCATCTCAGAGGAACCCAGGCTTATGAGAGCACAGTTGGAAAGCCACTGTGTCATTTTCAGATGAGAAGGCTGAGACTCAACCATCACCCACCCCTAGTACCCTCTCTGTTAACTCTGGGCAGCTATCCAGCCTTCCTGGAGAGAAGGCAGCCCACGGGTGATCTGTGGACAACTCCCCAGGACGCTGTCCACCTTAACGTTTCAAGGAGGGGGCAGCCTCAAGAGCCAGCCCAGGGCTCTGGCCTGGGGGATGGGCCTCCAGGGATGAGACTTTGCCCCTTGCCTGCCCCTGAGGCCCTCCGTCGCCCCTCCCTTCCCCCACTGCTGAGAGAGTATGTGAGCCCCTCGGTCTGTCCCTATCACTCACCCTGAGGCACAGGCAGGCTGCCTGCCAGGACAGCAGATCCTCCTCCAGCTCAGGCTTCAACATTCCTCTCCACCCAGGGGTCAGGGTCAAGTGCGGGGTATTTTCCCAAGCCCTGGGGAATGGCGGCATCTCCTGACATCCACAGCTACTATCCCCGACTGAAAGGGCAGCTACCAGGGAAGACAGGATGGAGAGGAAAGCACTCTGCTGGCCCTCAAAGCAGGGCTGCCAGGGCAAGGGTCCGGGGAGGAAGCGCCTGCACGATATCAACAGCTTTGGCCCAGGAAGTAGAAGGAGAGAGCTGGTGATGGGAAAGGGGGTAGGAGTTTGAGCTGAGGCTCAGTCTGCCTGGAGAGGAGGCTGGGATTTTCCTGCCCCAACCTAGCTGGACCTCATCTAACCCCGGGGGTCTGTCCTCTCTGGAGACCCGTGCTGGCCTGTCAGCAGCTCCTGTGGCAAAAGGCAGAGGCAACCACCAGCCTGGAGACAACAGCGGAACCAAGGACCCCCCTTTCCCCCACAAAGGAGGCAGGCAGTGCAGGCCCCATTGCAGCTCTGCGAGGGGGGATGGTCAAGCAGATCCTGCTGGTGGGAAGCTTCTGTAGATGAAGGAGAAGGCAGAGGCAGTCACCTCTGAGCTAGAAACAGTAGCAACCAAGAGAGAATTCCCTTAGGGTCTGGAAGGTGGTTTCATCAGCCAAGACTGATTGAGCAATATAGCCTTCTTTCCACCTCTCCTTTCTGCCCTTTATCTGGGCATACAGCTCCGTGAGCATTGTGCACCTGCCACCTTCCCCCAGGGTGTATACAGGTATAAAGGAACAAGAGAGCAGGAGTCAGAAGGCCTGAGTTCTAATCCTAGCTGCTCCCCATTCTAGCTGTGTGATCTCCAATAAAGATCTCAACCTCTTTGAGACTCTGCTTCCTCCTTGGTGAAAATGAGAAGAATAAGAGCTACTTCGTAAGATGGTAAAAATGATTGAATGGGGAAAATGAAGGTCAAGATCTTAGCTTTTATTTAATTAGCCGTGTATACTCTTAATGGATCAGGGCAAGAGAAAGGGGGAATTGGGAAAGTATTGAAGGACCTTTGGACTTTCAAAACGGGGTGCTTGATGGGTGGGGTAGATTTCAGAAGTTTCAAACTCCATTTCCAAGCTAGAGACTGGACTGGATAGTGGGTGGCAAGGGCCTGAGGTAGGCAAAATTATTCTCCAGTAAAGAGAAAATCGGAAGAGGGAAGTCAGATCTCACACAGGGCCTGGACAGCCAGTGACTCCTCCAGAGGAAGGACTGGTTTTCTCTGCGCAACTTTGCGCTCGGGCGGCAGCTTGGTCCTGTTTTCCTCATTAAGCATGGCTGTAACCTGGCTCCCTTTACATTGCTGAGACAATGCCCAGAAAAAACTCAGAGAACGCATCAGCTGCTTTCAACATCAGCTCCCGATTGAATCACCATGGTAGGGCTGAACTTGGGCTTGACCACAGGGAGTCAGAACAGAGAGCACTGATTCCTGGGGGTGGAATGCAGGATTCAGGGAGCTTCCCTGTGTGCCCAGCAATGCTAAGCATCACGGGCACCATAAAAGAGTAAAAGCCAATACCTGATGAGCATGAACTATTTGCCAGGCTTTTTACTAAGGGCTTTCTGTGAGTTATTCCCATTTAATCCCCGTAACAACCCTGTGAGGTTGATATCATTATTTTTCCTATTTACTGATAGGGAAACAGGCAGGAAGAATCTTAACCAAGGGGCTTATAATTTGTTGGACAAGCAAGATCATGGGTTAATACCCACATATGACAAGAGAACAAAATCTGAACTTCCCACCATCCCAGGTAGCCCACTTCTCAGCATTGCTTCACCATTTGCCTCAGTTTCCCCAGACCCCCAACTGCTACCAGCTGGGCTCAAGGACAGGCCTCACTCACTGTTCTAGAAATGGACATACTCACTTCCCCAAAGTTCAGCCAAGACATGGTCAGCATTTTTTGAAAGAAGCTTATCTCAGGAACTTAGAACACAGAACAAAATTTAAAAAACTAAAAAGTGAAGAGTCTAGGAAAGGAGGCGCTTACAAAGCAATTTTTATGTCCCAAGATAAGGAAAGTAATAAGAGCTATTGTTTGTGCCAAGTATCAGACACTATACTATGTTCTTGAGATATGTTGTTTTGTATGATCCTCAAGGGTAACCTGTGAGACAAGTATTATTATCCTCATTTCATAAATAAGGAAACAAATAAGAGGCTCAGGGAGGTTAGACTTGTCCAGCTCATAAGGTGTGGAGCCTGGAGTCTCACGGCCTTTGTTTTTAGCCACCTAAACAAAGGAGACCAGCAGGGTCAGTACAGCCCTCCAAGCAGACAGGCCTCTTGATTCCAGTCCTCATTTAGGTCTGGTGGGGGCATATGACTGAGCTACTGTATCCTAAACCACTGCTACACCTGGTGAATTTTATAGTTTTTGCTCAGGAAAGAATCAGAACACCTTTCCGCTTAAGACAAAGCGAGAAAAACCTTGACAAATCTGTACCTTCCAGTTCTCTGTCTTCTAGTCTTCACTTATACTGACCAAAATAAAACAAAAATAAATTAAGACCCTTGTACTTGTCCTTCATTTCAAATTACCCTCAGGCCATGTGTCATCTCCACGATATTTCATTGGTGAATTTTTGGGCTGATGGTTCCTGAAGCCCAGAGGCAACGGCGAGGGAGGCCTTTAACGCAACTTCTGGCACATAATTAGGGCTCAGCATACTGTCGTTGCTGCAGTTATCATTACTGAGAGACCTCTTCCTGTGATCATACCAGCAAGTTATCCCTGACTCCCTTGGTATAGAACAGCACAAAACTAAGTGGTAAACTGAATAGTTGTTAACATGTCATCCCTGGTCTCTTGGGATTGGGGAATGAACAATCTCTGGGCTTGGGAGAGGAGGTGGGTGTGGCCAAGGACCAAAGAAGATTAGTTGTTATCCTGGGTGTTATCTTGTGTTGACAGAAGAACTTGTAACATTGATATAAAGATAGTGGTTCCCAGGGGTTCAGAAGGCGGTGAGTGAATGGGTGGAACAAGGCATATTTGGAGGTAAAATTCTTATATATAATACTGCAATGATGACCACATGACATTTCACATTTGTCAAGGCCTATGAACTATGCAGCACAAAGTATAAACCATAACATAAACTATAGACTTTGATTGGTAGCAATGCTTCAATATTGGTTCATCAACTGCAGCAAATGTACCACTCTAATATAAGAGGTGGTCGATAATAGGGGTAACAATGTGTGTGGGTGTGTGTGGGGGGGGGTATATGGGAATTACCTATACTTTCAGTGTAATTTTTCTGTAAATATAAATCTAAAATTTCTCTAAAAATAAAGTAAAAAAAAAATATATATATATATATATATATAGCCATTGAACACCTATTACATGCCAGGTTTTGTCCTTTGTAGTTTACATAAATTTCTCAATCTTCTTAACAACTTAATGCAATAGGGATTATTTTTATTTCCTTTTTACAGATGATGAAACTAAAGCCTGGGAATATTGAATAAGTTGCTCAAGGCCACACAACTACAAATGGCAGAGCTGGGATTTGAACCCAGACAGCTGAGTCCAGAAACCACACTTGTGAGCTCTACTCTGGACTACCTCCTGCAGCAATGAAACCAACAATAAGATTACAGGGCGTCAACAAAGGAAGATGTCATTGTGTGCTGGGGTAATCAGAGAAAGCTTCCTGGAGAGAGTGGGCAGTACTGGACCCTGCAGGAGGACAAGATGGGTAGAGAGAAAGAGAGAGGTTTTAGGCTGAAATATGATCCTTGAAGTTTCATGGGACCCAAAAAATGGGACATCAGGAAGTCTCCCATCCTTGGGACACAAGGGACTACACCCCCTCTGAAGCAGTGTCATTGGGCCAACTTGATGGCCCAGGAAAGTTCTCGGAGCTTTAATAGGAAACTATGGAGTATGCCTTGGGTCTCTAGCATCAGAATGGAGAAGGAGAAAAGCAACAGCCCTGGGAGGCTCTGGGCACAGGGTCAGCCAGAATCAGACTGACCCCCATCATCGCCACATTGACCACACAATTTGCTTTGGGGAAGTTGTGCTCAGTTGCTCTAGCAGGGGTTCCCCATCAGGTATGAACACAGAGGGGTCCATGGGCCTGTAAGTTGGTAGGAGGTCATAGAAGTCTTAGAGAGATGCTTGAACTTCATTCAAGCCAAAAAAAGAAGAAAAAAAAAGTTTGGCAGGGTGGGGAGGCGAGCAGAGGCAAATTCTTAGTTTCCTAGGGCTGCTGTAGCAAAGTGCCACAAACTAGGTGGCTTAAAACAACAGGAATTTGTTGTCTCACAGTTCCGGAGGCCAGAAGTTGGAAATCAAGGTATCAGCAGGGCCATGCTCCCTCTGAAGTCTATAGGGGAGAATCCTTTCTTGCCTCTTTCTAGTTCCTGATGGTTTGTTGGCAATCCTTGGTATTCCTTGGCTTGCAGTTGCAGCACTTCAATCCTTGCCTCTATCATCACATGACATTATCTCTTGTCTCTTCTCTCCTCATTAGGACACCTGTAATACTGGATAAAGGGCCCCACTCTATACCAACATAATCTCATTTTAATTTAAGTAATTCCATTCTCAAAGATTACAAAAACAGGCCACGTTCACAGGTCCCAGGGTGAAGACTTTTTTTTTTTTTAATACTATTTATTTATTTCCTCCCACCCCCTCATAGATTGAGCTTGCTGTCTGTTCTCTATTCGTCCTCCTTTTAGGAGGCACCAGGAACTGAACCTGGGACCTCCCATGTGGGAGGGAGGCACCCAATCACCTGAGCCACCTCTGCTCCCTGAATGTTTTTTTTTTTTAAAGATTTATTTTTATTCATTTCTCCCCTCCTCATTGTTTGCACTCACTGTCTGCTCCTCTTCTTTTTAGGAGGCACTGGGAACCGAACCTGGGGCCTCCCATGTGGGATGGAGGCACCTAATCTCTTGAACCACCTCTGCTCTCTATTTGTTGTGTCTCTCTCGTGTTTCCTTGCTGTGTCTTTTGGTTGTGTCATCTCGTTGCATCATCTTGTTGCATCAGATTGCCACGTCAGCTCGCCATCTTCTTTAGGAGGCACCGGGAACCAAACCTGGGAACTCCCATGTGCTAGGTGGGAGCCCAGCTGCTTGAGCCACATCTGCTTCCCAGTGTATCTTTTTGAGGAACACAATTCAACCCATAACAGTGGAGTAGGGGAATTTCGCCCAGTAATTAAAGGGTGGGCAGACCCTAGCTAAGAGCAGTGTTAGAGTCGTCCCCTCCCCACCTCCCACCAAAGGCATTGTCAGAAGGGTCTGATAAATCAAGACTGGGCTATGGCAAGTGCTTCTTAAAGTTAATCATCACGATTCAGTTGATCTTCTCCAGGTCCCATCTTGGGAACTCGCTTGGCTGTGGATTCCAAACTCACCAGTGCAACTCCCAGCTGCTTCCTGTTTATAAGCACACACATCTCCCCTTGTGTGTGTGTGAGACAAACCTTTCCATGTAGTAGAGGTGAACTAAGTGGGAAGATTCTGCCCACTAGGATCCTAGTGGCCTGAAGTGTGGCCAGACTGGATGGAAAGCTTGCAGTGACCTTAAATGGACTGAGATGCTGTGAGGAGGTGGGGGTGAGGGTAAGGTGTACTCTGAAAGCCTGCAGAGTTGAAGATTGGCTGGGGAGGGGGTGCCATAGGCACATTCAGTAGGACTGAGAATCTAAACAAAATGGCCTAAAAAGCTGCATTTTTGCCACCCAGCCTTTATTCACCATTTCCTGGTAAGGGCATCACTTTTCCTCTGGGGAATCACCCTCTGGTATCATGTGATTTAGGCCTTGACCAACCAAAGCACTGCATTGCCCTGGCCACAGTGATTGGTTCAGGCAAGAACACAAGACCCAATCAGAACCAGCAAGACTTCTGCTGCCCCCCTTGGCTGCCGGGGCTCCCAATGCTAAGAATAATGTGGCTAAAGCTCTCCCACCTCCATGTCCTGTTACAAAGCCATGTCCTACTGATAGACCAGGAAAACCAAAATCCTACTTCCTTTGGGAAGATTTCCATCTCCTCTCCAAAATCCTTGGGAATTTACTGTCTAAACCACTGAATCATATGGTGACATGGCATTTCTTGTGCTTTTCTCTACTCCTGTTAATTTTCATTTTGTATAAGACTTGCCTCTTTGACTAGACTGTAAGCTTAGCTTGGTGTCCAATGAAGACTGAAGAAATGAATGGATGAATCACTGGGTGAATAGTGGAATGAATAAGTGAATGAATGGATGGGTGAGTAGACAAATGAGGAGAGGCAGTAACAGGACTGGAGTAGCAAAAGGATCAAAAAGCACTAGATGGGGTGGAGCCTGGGGCAGGAAGGAGGTCAGAGAGGGGAGAAGCAGAGCAAGGGCAAGGAGACAGACAGGTAGGGAGGATGGGGCAGCTACCAGGGCTGCACGGCAGGAGGGGCAGAACAAACAAGATACCATCAGGTCTCTCAAGTTTGTGTTTACATAAAAAACTGGGGCTCGGGCCTGGGCTCTTTTATAAGCTTTTGAAAACTTTTTTTTTTTTTTTTTTAATCACAAATTCCATTTGTCAAGGATATTGCTCATCTTGCTTTAACGTAGCCAGTCATGGCGGCTGAAGGTTCTGCTCTGGCGTGTCCTGCTTCCAAGATCTGGGAAGGACAAACTGGCCATATGGCCAGGACACCAGTTGCAGCCCCTGGACTCAGGAGGTTCAGTGGACTTGGGGTGCCTCCCAGTAGACCTTCAAGGACTCCAAGTCCTCTCCAGGTTGGAGCCAGCGGCTTCTGTCTCCCGGTCACAAGACTACCCTTCTCCTTACTTTACCACTGTCTCCTCCCTCTCTGCCTCTGCACTGGCACTGCCCGGAGCCCTGCAGGGCCTCTGGCAACCCAGGAGAGCTGCAGATGTCTGCACAGATTTGCAGATTCAAATGAAAAGCCATGGTTTGTTTTGAATGGATTGTGGCTCTGGAGAGAAAGCCTGGGGATGCAAATCATCCATGAGTGGGATGCAGATGGGAAGCAGATGTGGGGGATATTTGAAGTCCCTCCTCCAGAGTTTTAAGGCCCACCTTGGAAAGTACACCCTTTTAACTGCGGAAGAAGAGGGGTGATGGGCAAAGCTAAGCCTGGTCTGCTATGCTCTCACCCTCTCCTCACTCTCCCTCCTGACCTAGAAGCACTCTCTTGCCTTTTTAAAAAGACCAGCTTTGCATTCTTACAGGGCAGTTCTGTTCTCCCTGCCTCTTCTCCTTCTCTCTCCCAGTCTCCCTCTGTTTCTCTCACTCTGTCTCCTTGTCTTCGTGTCACCGCCTGTCTTCCTCTCTCTCAGACGTTCTCTCTGACTCCATATCTGTCCCCTTTCTCTGGCTCGCACTCCCTCCCTCTTCCTGGCTGCTTCCCAAGGCCAGTGCCCCTACCTTCCATGCTTGGATAAGTCCGCCAATCAGCTTGAGCCCCCGGGGTGAGGAACAGGAAGAACAGGCCAAGGGCAGACGGCAGTCCCGGTTCTGTGAAGGAGAGATTTTAAGCCAGAGGCCTGGGCAGGCTGAGGCCAAGAATTTCTCACCTACCAGCAGGGCTGGATATTTAGTCTGAGTTGGGGAGGGCAAGTGGCAACCAGCCTAGAACGGCCAAGCCTGCAAAAGCAGCCCTGCCCCAACCCTTCCCCAGGTTCCAGTCTCACTCGTGTGACATCTCCCCCTGCCCTGGGCCCAGCCACTCCAGCACCAGGGCAAAGCAGCACAGCTGGGTGCTACAGTCTCCATTTACCCCAAGAACACAGGCCCAGGCGAAGGGCAGGCAGACAGGATGGAGTTTTGTACCCTCCACTGCTCTCCTTAGCGCTGGAGCAGCCCATCCCTCTCAACCCCTGCAGGGCCCCACACAGCCTCCAAAGGCAAATGTACTTTTTCTTTGGCTTGTATACAGTCTAAATACTTTATCCATTTGATATGGGCTTCACATCCAGTTGTCTTATTTTCCTTTATGGGTCTGTCCACAGCCCTCTGGGCTCTCAGGCAGGACCTTGGAACCATTTTTTGGCACACTCCAGAGGCCACCAGGGACCTCACAAATTAATTTTAAACTCAGACACAGGCTGTGAATGCTATACAACTTTTGGAGGAATTTTGGGGATACATTGAAAACTATCCTAAAATAGGAATCTGCTCTTCCCGGGGGGCTGGAATCATTTAGAGGGCAATTTGTACCAGGGGTGTGTGTTTAATAAATTCCTCTGTGGATGTGAACGAGGATGCTGTCAGATTACAACCCTGGCATTCTCCAGGTCTCTGCTCTGGGGCTCTCTTCTTCCCCAGCATTCATTCCAGGATCCCTAGGCACCTTCTGCTTCCCAGGCTGCCACTAGAGGTGTGTAAGGTGTGGTCCCAGCAGGTTTGCATTTGGTGTGGTGGCTAAGCCCTGGGTTCTGGAATCCTTTATGCACTGAGCACCAATTACCTGACCAACACTGTGCCTGGCCGTGGGTATGAGTGGGGAGCAAATCAGACAGGGTTCTGCGCTCATGAAGGAAACAAACAGAGTGGAAAGACCTCAAAGGTTGGTCAGGGAAGACCTGAAGATAACATTTCAGCTGAGGAAGACCTTGGGCAGCTCACAGCTGCTGTCTCTGAGCCTCAGTTTCTATATCCATGAAATGGGGGTGGTAACAGTGCCTGCCTCCCAGGGTCAGCAGGAGTCAACGAGATGACCCACATAATGCACATCACCCCAAGCTTGGCACCCTGTAATAAGGCATATGTGGTGATCCACCACAGATAAGGATGATGCAGTGGAAGCAGTCAGTAGCTGCAGGCAGGCTTGGGAATAGCAGAGGTTCTCATCGCTGTGCCCATATGCCCTGGATCCCTGTATCATTTCTGGACCCATTGTTCACTGTGCTTTCACTCCCAACAGCCAGCACCTGCATCTCGTTATCAGTGGGCTGCCCTCAGGCTGCTGGAACTTGCTTTGGTGCCTATATGGAGGGCAGAGAAGTGCCCAAGAAGCTATACCCCTTGGCCCCCAAGGGCAGCCCCTGACCAATGACCCTAGGAACCCCAAATGGTTCTCCTGAAGTAAATATCTTATTTCCCCTCTTCACATATCCTACCAAAGGGGCAGTGACACATAAGCAGCTGGCAAGGGCAGACCCAAAAGCTGGTCTGGATTTTCTCTGGATTTTGTGATGTTAGTGGTATTTGCCAGCGTTTAAAAATTTCTGATATTCGTGATCTTTTTCTTATTACAAATAAATATTCTCTTTTGTACCTAATTTTGTATTCTTTTTCTTAAGGAGGGCACCCCAAATTATATAAGCTTCAGGCAACCAAAAACCCTTAATATGCTCTTTTTTTTTTTTTTTTAAAGATTATTTATTTATTCATTTATCCCCCCCTTGCTGCTCGCGCTCGCCGTGTCAGCCAACCACGCCGTGCAGGTGCCCCTCCCATATGGCAAACGGGAGCCCACTGATTGAACCACAGCCGCTTCCCGCTTAATATGCTGTTAACATCTGATGATTGGAAGAATTTTTCACAGCTAACTTTTTGGCTCCATACATTTTGACCTTTGTTTCTCTTCTCCCACCCTCATACTTGCTGTGCCAGATGTGATACGACCCTGCACCTGTCAGTCAGGTGAGTCAGCCCAGTGTGCACGGGGAATATTCCTGGAAGCCATTCCTGACCAGATGGCTCATAATTATATTACACTACTTAAGTACATTACACATAGCCCAACTCAAAGTATTCCCAAGTTAACCAAATACATTGCACTAAACCCAACTGAAGAATGCATTCACAACTCAAATTTCTTAGCCACATCTCCAAATGCCTACAGCCATTCCACCACTACCTGACATGACAGGTGTAACAGAGGGGAAATCTGTGCAAAGAGACGGTAGTTTTTACTACTGCTTAAAAAACAAAACAAAAAACCTTCTTTAGCAAATATTAAATATGACCTTGGAAGGGACTTGTTTAAGTGAGGGGTCTTCAATGTAAGTTCTGTTAGCTTCTCAGGAGGCCTGTTTCTAATAGCTGGACTTGAGGTTTGGACACATGACTCCAAACATATAACCTTGGGTGCATAACTTCTCTGTGCCTCAGCTTCCTCATCTGTAAAATGGGAATAATTGTCCCCACCTTGTAGATTGGTGTGAAGATTAAATGTGCTAATACAACAAAATGCTTAGAACAGATCCTGGCACAGAATAAGCAAGTATTAGATGTAACTATTATTATTACAAGACTTCTAAGATTACTACTTTAGGCTCCCCAGATTTTCCCTTTCTCTTAAAATGGATTGAAATTTCAGGGCAAGTGCTACAGAAACTCTTTTAACTTCTTCTGAGGATGCCGTAACTAACTGCTAGCACTGGTTTGTTTCCCTTCCCTGCCCACCTCCAATCCCAGACTAATTTTGCCTCTCTGGCTCACTGTGTCTGCTTCAGCTTATATGCAGCTGCCAGCTGGAGAAGAAGAGTTTAATACCTCATTAGCACCAACCCACTGCTTGTTGTGGGCACTAATCACTTCATCTTGCTCCTTCTGGAGGGACTCTCAGCTGCCTTTGAAAAGTAGGCCATATGCTAGCCAAGACTCCCCCAGCTGGTCCCAATTCCCTCGCTTGGGCTGCTCCCTTTACCCAGAAAGTGAACTGACATACTGGTTTGGTTTTAGTGACACACACATTTCTAAATAGGTCAGACCTTATTCCTTCTGCACCATCACCTGAAACCTTCAAGCAGCTTTTCCCAGAGCTTTCCTCCTCCTCTTCTTCCCCATCCCACACCTGTGGACCTGCCCCTTCATACGTGCCATCCATGGTTTGGTACAGGAATCAGGCAAGAAGGCAAGGGCCCAAATCTGAAGCAGATGTTCGTGACAATGAGCGAGATTGGGTGGAGACAATAGGAAGGATGTGGACCCTGCTAGAACTGCTTGTTGCTCTGACCTTCTGCCAAGGCTGAGAAAAATAGAGTGAGTGTTCCTACTTAAATACCCAGCTTTTACTCAAGCCAAACTTTCCTGGGCCTCAATCCTGTTTCTGGCTCTGTTCCCAAAGTTCTCCATATCCTTGTGCCAACCACCATCTTGGCCCCCTTTTCCCCTCACACCAAGCCCATAAGCCCTGCCTTACCCTCAAAAGTCAGGACTGGAGTTTTGTTCTTCTTTTCCCCCTGTAGCTAATCCACAATGACATTTGTGGAACCCAAATTCAAGATATGGTCTGACAAAGAATTTTGTGCTACTTCCAGTGTGAGAGGCTGTCTGAAAGTCGTGGCTTGGATGCCAGGACAATAGAAAAGTCAAGGTTTAGGGGGCTTACAAGTCAGACCCAGGTGGAGAATGCAGATGCCTGGCTGCTGTGCCAACACCCCACCTCCAGATATCCCCAGAGCTACGTGGCCAAGCCTGCCAGGATCTGACCACACTTTGTTTCTACCCTGACTGCGATAGCAAATGCTGGATCTACAGGAAAACACCCAAGTTTAATTCAGTTGCTTTGACTTTTTGAAGACACAGAGACTGGCACCATCATCATCAAGATTTCAGAGGAGAAATCCCTCTGGGAAAGGAAACCTGAAGAAAGAGCTGGCTTTCGTAAAGGCAATGGCCTGACCTATGGCCCATTTGGCCGCAATCCAGCTCACAAAGTTGGGGAATCAACCTCAAGGCCTGGCCAAACCCCAGAGAAAATTAAGCATCTACTGCAGCCCACTGCAAGATGACCAGGGACTCCCAGTTGCCTGCATCTGATTAACACCAAGTGAAATTGCAGCGAAGTTGTTTCTGCCCACAGTGGTCACAACCAAGTGGCTTCATTGCTGTTCAAGTTGATTTCTCTCTCCATGCCTCTGGCTTCACTGGAAATGGCATGAGTTTGTCTTTCCTCTACCACTCCCTGGTTGTTCTGACCACAGTACAAACCCTTCTGATTTCAGTGTTAGTGCTGGAGATGCCTCCCTCTCCATCATCCACTCAGAATTATAATTTCATTCACTAAGCTGCAGGCTGCTGACCAGTTCCCTGACGCCAAAGTCAACACCTCAGGTCTGCTTGGTCTGGGAGAGCAGGTTTAAGGGAGAGCACTAACTTCCTGTTCCAGTCTATTCCAGGACCTGCTGAGATAATGGTTTTTCTGCTGCAGGGGCCTTGGTCCTTGGGTCTCTGGGTTTGGAATCCATCTTTGCAAGGGTCCTTGCTTCTCTGAAAGTCAACAAGGAGGGTAATTTCCCTCCCTTTGTGTATGTGGAAGGAGCTAGACAAATTTCACTTGCAGCTGTTACTCTAGACTATGGAAAGTCTCCAAATGCATAAACAGAAATGAGAGAAACTATAGGGGCTGGTGGTGATGGGCTTGGGTGTCCCAGCCTTGGGGGAAGGAAATTCTCTAAGGAAAAACGGGTTGTTTATATGTTTGCCCCCTCTCCCCCCACAGCACCATGAGCTGCTCAGAAGTAGGAATCACATCTTAGTTTGTGTGTCCAGAGCTCCCTGCACAGTGCCTGGTACAGAGGAAATGTTTGTTGAAATGTGGAGAGGCACAGAACACAAGGAAAAAGGGAGACTACACGGGTGGCACAGAAACACCGTTTTTTGTTTTTTTTTTTTTTTCTGGTGGTATGGATTGGGAAGAAATGTTTACAGGAATGACAACTTGGAGTAGGGTTAGACCTAGGACTAGAAATCAGTGCAAGATGATGACACATTCATAATCTTCCTTACACAATAACACATTTTGTCTTCAACAGAGAAAAAAGCCATCAAAAGCTCTCCAGCTGGCCTGCAAATACTCTGATATCCCTGACTTTGCTAATGGGCAAATACAGGAATGTCTTGGCAATTCAATTGAGTGGGAGTTCTAAAGAGAGAGGGGATGTTGTTGGTCTGTAGGGAGGATAGGGAGATTCAGAAAGATTCCTTCATGTGCCAAGCCATAAGGCAGGTGAACTGCGGGTTGGAGAAAGTGACCTCATCCTAGAGAGGTATAGGGACCCCTCATCCTGGAGAAGACACTGTACCTAAAGTTTCATTAGAATCTCAGTCTTGTTGGGAAGGGAGGGTGTCTCACTTTAATGAAGAACTCTGACATTTTAAAATATGTTTGCTTCCTCAGTGAGATATACACCAGGAATCTGGCCTTTGCCAAGCGGTGCTGTGTTTCATGTAAGGAGTTTAAAGACAAAAGATTTATTTAAATGAGTCTTTTTCTGCAGACTTAGTTACCGGAGAGAAACATCTCTGGTATTGTGTAGCATGCCTGACCTCATTCTAATTATTTCATTTGCATGTGACTTATGGATTTTCCACCAAAGGGGGAACATTAAAATGTCAGGATTTTTTTCCCCCTCAGTTATATCCTCAAGAGTGTCTTATATTCTTTATGCAGCATTCTCTTCATTTAAACTTGGAAGTCACTTCACTCAAGTCATTAATTGGTATTCTGTGAAACTCTCTAAATGTAGAAGGTTGTAAGGCCACTGCTAATAGCTTTATCTCTTAAAAGCCCTCCATGGTGGATGATTAGGAACTTCTCCACATGAATTCCACATCTCCAAGTGACTGATATGTAAACTCAGCTACAAAATGTTCATCTGCCACACAGGGTCACCAAGCAAAAGTGAGGTAGAGTCACAAGCACTGGTGGCCCCGTGCGTGGGCTGTTTCTTAGTCTTAGCTAATCTGTTAGAGACAAACCAGAAACGTGGAAAGAGTTTTGGCTTTGACATGAAGCAGACCCATGTTCAAATACAGCTCTGCCACTTCGAAGCTAAGGAACCTTAGCAGTAACTTATCCTCTCTGAGCCTCAATTTTATCTTGGGTAAAATGGAGAAAACAAGACCTACCTTGCAGGGTCATTGTGAATATGAGCCAATTTATATATAAAGCTCCAGGCATATGGAAAAAGCTCAAAAAATGGAAGCTGATTATTGCAATTCAGTCATCAGGTGAGTTAAGGAAAGTTAAGGAAAGAAAGTGTTAGGGGTGGCAGATTTCATGATGTAGGTTTGAGATGCAGCCCCCTTCTCTGGCCTTTGCAGGGTCAGAGGAGTGGGGGTCTTTATTGACTTGGGGTCTTCTTCACAGGTGTTTGGGACAGGTGTCTGAGATACCCATTCTCTCTGGCCTGCCTGAGCACGGCAAAGTAGGAAAAGAGACATCACCTCCTTGGAACTTTCATATCAGCCATCCACTCTAGTACCCTCAACTGCCTCAAGATCCTTATAGCCTAAAGCTGTGGACATTACATTACCAAGGTCCTAAGCCAGGGTGAACACGGTATTATACACATATATTGTTTATGAAAAATTTTCAAGGACCTCCAAGTTATTAGTCAATTTTCTTATTTAATCTAGCACCATTTTGCAGGTCAGGAAACTAATGCTGAAGGAAGGTTGTCTTGCCCAAGGTGGAACCACTGAGAGTTAAAAAATAAAGTAAGAACATTTAAGCCCATCAATTCATGGCTCTCTATCTTTTGAGAGTCCCATTCTGCAGACTGGATACAAAAGTCCCAACGGCACTGTCTTTTACGAAAACACCAAATGGCAGGTGATGTCTAGGTTGCAGGGGGGCTGGAGGATCAGGGAGCCTAGACTCAGAAACATAAGACAATGGTTCCTGTAATTAAGCTGGGCCACCGGGTCAAGAACATGAGGTTTGGAAGAAATTTATCTCCTCTACTAGGTTCTTGAGTAGTCTGAGATTGACATTTTCCTGGAGTCATTCCTGAAGAATGAAGTCCTAGGACCTTACCCACTCAGAAATTTGCCTGGTTTCTAGCGAAATCTGGTCTAAGACATTCTTGGCCATCAAAGGCCATGTTGGCCTGGTATTGGGTACCCCAGAGAAGTAGCACCTGCCAGCCACAGGTTTCATCTTGGATAAGTTATCCACCATCTCCCTGATAGGATTGTACAAGAGGAACCAGATGGTGAGCCCCACACTGTTCTTGCAAAATGACTGGTTGTTATGGTTCTGTGTGATCCCTGCCCCTAGATGTACCAACACTGTCACCACCCAGTGCTCAAGAAGCTGCTGCTTCTGGCTGATACTGATAAACCAGGGCTACACTGCCAACCTGGACGACTTGGCTAGCACAATTTCTGATTCTATACCAAAAACCTATAGCTATCATTCCCTTGACTTCTGGAAAGAGACTGTGTCCTCCATGTCTCCTTACCAGGAATTTACTGACCATCTTGGAGAGCTGTCACACCCACATTCACGGCAGAGAACCCAGGTCCCTTCTGTGGCTACTGTGAAGTGAGTTTATATACACAAAATTAAAGTGTCTTGAATCTGGAAAAAAAAAAAAATTCACAGCATGGCATATCCCAACTCTAGACAGCACCACTCTCCTATATACAAGCCAAAATAATCACAACACACCCTGCAGGTCTCTAAATTCTTCCCCTTCCCTATCTCTCCCACCTTCCAAAAAAAAAAACCCTGAGCTCTCAACTTTGGGATGGCTATCTGTTGTAACTGCAGATTCAGTTCTCTGACCCAGAAAAACGAGCCCATTCCACACTTTCTAAAAACAACTTAAAGCTCAGTGATTTTCAATACCACCACATCTGTGTGATAAAGAGCCTCCCCTGACCACCAAAGAGAGTCACAATCATGTTAGACCAGCCCATAAAGACTGCTCATGGTATAAAAGCAAAGCAGTAGCCGATTTACAGCAACGTGGAAAAAATCTTTATAGAATGGGAGACTTTGTAGCCTTTGAATCTGGACTAGATTCTTATGGGGCACAGAATTTTTAAAAGAAAACTTTTAAAATCATTTGTGAAGTCTAGTAAGTATTATGGAGACAATCCACCTTGGTTGGCATCTTATCAGTCTAATCAGGCCGTTTTTTTTTTTTTTTTTTTTTTTTTCTTTTTTCCCCTCTCACTATGACTTTTAGGACAGGCTGCTTGAAAAAAGAATTGATAAAACAATTAACCATAAAAGTTAGGATAACTTATTTCTGGAGGGGTGGGATAAGAATGTGCTTTGCAATGTTCAAATGTCGTATTTCTGACCTGGACAGAGGTTACATGTGTGTTTCCTTTATAATTATTTATTATATTCCATGTTTGTATACTTTTTTGAACATGTATCTCAAACTAATAGGAAAAAGAAAAAAAAACAAAAAATATATAAAGAAACAACAACAACAAAAAAACTAATAGGAAAAAAGGAATTATTCATTTTTAAATATAAGCATTACAGGATGCCTGGAGTTTATTATGCTTGATAGACCCAAAGTGAAGCCAACATATAGGTAAGGAATCCTCTGGCTCAAGTCACTTACTAGAGAGCCTCTACTGTGGTCCTAAGAGAAGTGTGGCTGGGCAGAGAGGTCTGAGAGCTCTATCTGCAAATGGCTCAGAAGTAACAGTATATGAGAAGCTAGGATGTACTGTGTTAATTCAAGAACAATCCTACAAGCCTCTTGGGTCTTCAGAATGTCTTCATAATGGGCTGAAATCATAGTGACCCATTCAAAATCAGTGAGCATAAAAAACCTAAGACTATCCTAAAAATGAAAAGTTAGAGGGATAGGATTTTGTTAAGACATTCCAAACCACTCAGGAGCTTGGTGAGGTGGGAGTAGAATGAATGGACTCTAAAAGAGTGGTTTTCAAGCTAAGGTTCTGAGTCACTGCATCTGAGGTGGGGCCCAAGAATCTGTATTTTCTTAAAAGTTCCCCAGGGGAATTTGATCTTCCAGTCTGGGAACCATAGTACAAGTACACCATGATTACTTCTTTAAGAAAGTAGAGTCCCTAGTGGTTTTCCTTCTAGGCCAGAATAAGGGGTCTGGCTTTCTTTCTCTGCCAAGCTTACCTTTGGTTAGAAATGAATTAGCACACCTGCCACCCACAAACTTTTTAGGAGTAGTGGTTTAGTTTGCCACAGCTAAAGTATTTGCAGGTAGAGGTAGAAGATGGGAAATAAATGTGTGATTATATGAAAAAGATACACATCACAACTGTTAACAGTAGTCATCTCCAGATGGAGGAAGACGTATTTCCCTTGTACTTTTTTTTTAATTTCCAAATTTCCTATAGGCAAGTGAATTGTTTATGTAGCTAATAAAAAAAAAAAATTAATTAATGCTTAAAAGACTGATGAGGAACTGACATCCTCTGCTCTTACCAAACTGGCTTCTTCTTCAGGAGCTGAGTGCAAGCACTTGTCCTGATGGCTGCCTGGGAGAAAGCATGCCATGGTCCTGCTGGGCACCATGGACAGCATCAGGCAGGGTGCAAGGTCAAGGCCTGCAATGGGCCTGCAACCGGCCAGGGCTCTGGGTGTACATTCTGCCCCAGCCGACTTCTTCCTAAGGAATTAACTGAGGAAATACAAAAATATTTCTAAATCTTTTCCTTCACCACCTCCAATTTAAGCCTAGAATCTCCACTTAAAGCAGCCATTTGCTCCTTAGTCCTTCTTTTAAACTTTATTTATTTACTGTACAAAATATTTACACCATCGGCTGCAACTGTCTGGGCTTTTCAACTAGCCTGACAAATTTGCAGCAGGGCTTGGTCTCTGCCAAAGTTCCTGAAACATGCCATCTCTTTCCGTGATGTTCACTTGGAGCCTGGTCTCCTTAAAAGGAACCAAAAGGCCAGTAGTTTGGCTGGCCCCTAAGTACCTGGGCCACAAAGGAATAAATAAGAGAACTGGTCAAAATAAGAAACGTAAATAGAAAATTGCCCAAGAAATAACAGACATTTCCCGTTCTCTCCAACATATTGTATCTTTTCCCCACACTGGTTAGTACCAAAGCAGGATTAGAAAGGAATTGCCAAAAAGAGCAAAGATCGTTTTGAATAGAGTTGGGAAACACAGAGTACATTGGAAGACTAGAAAACCACAACAGTAATAAAGGATTTTGTTAAACAAAGACTCTGGTGCCTAAGGACCACCACAGGGCTATAGCTGCTCCAGCTGGGCTACACTTGTGTCCAGGATGCTCTGAAAAAGTGCTATGGCTAGAGCTTAAAATAACAGATCTAGCCAAGAAAATCAACTCAATCTCCAGCATCAGTCTTTGGAGGGCTGCCGGTGGGATGTCGTATGTGTGTGTGAATGCAGAATCCAGAAGAGGAACAACTGCCAAAGGCAACAGAACCAACCCACGTGCCCCAAGCTGGAAACCCCTATCTGGGCTCCAGGGACAGCACTGTATTTCCCAGGGTGATGACTAAATTTGCCTGCACATATCCCATGGGAAAATATTTGGGCAAGCAGCAGCACCTTGTCCTGGTCCCTGAGGAGAGCAGTGACCATGTGGCATGGAGGATCCTGGGGTATAGAGGACCTGATGCTGGATCCTGGACCCCAAGGATAAGTGAGGTCAGAACCCATGCCAAGAGAGGACAAATGACGCCCGTGGAGGGGTGAGGTCAGGCAGGAACTGTAGCAGCTCAGGAGGGCTTGCTCCTTGTGATGCCCACCTGGCCCAGGAGAAAGAGAGGGTCAGACACACTTCCGGGAGAACAAGGCATTGTCACAAGTCCTGCCTCGTCTCAGGACTCTGTGTACTTGCTGGTTTTTTGGCAATAAATGATGGCTTGTAATATTCTCAGAGTTGAAGTGCTTCATTGGGAATGGTAGCTTGCAGCAAAGCTTTCTTAAACACAAAAATTTGGGGAGTCAATGAGACTTTGAGCCTTGAAAATGCTTTCATTTAAATTGTAATGACAAAGGACGTCCTCTTCCAAGAGATGGCTGTGGGGTTCTCTTTAATCATCACCTACAGTGAACCTAATATTTCTTCTTCCCTTCTCAGTTCCCCTTCCAGGTACCTGATGGAGTGAATGGAAGTCACTGGAACAGCAAGGTGTTTACTGATTTACATATCTCCTCTATCCATGTTCCCAGAGTCCTGAACTCAAGGGAAAGGACCCATGATAAGCACTAAAATTCCTTATCCTTTTTCTATTCCTTCAGTGCTGCCAGAGAACACCAAAAAAAGAGAATGAGTGTTCACTGGCATTCTTCCTGTCCCCATCCTTTGATACAAAATTTTCTTCAGCAGAAATCTAGGTTCTGGTGGGGACCTGAAATTCATGTCAGAGAAGAATCCTAGCTCTTAGAATAATGCTTAACTTGGAGGCAAATGACTAGGCCAAGCCATACCTCAGTGTAAAGAATAAACTCAGAGAAAAGCGTCAGTATCTTCCAGTCAGCCATGGGCCTCAGCATGCCCCATAACCCTAAAGGAGAATCATATTCAGCACTGGAGGCTACAGCCCAGCTGTTTCTCACATTCTTAGGTCTGTCTGCTTTTCTCACCAGGCTCAAATTCAAGAAAAAAAACTTAGAGAGTTCTTCTTTATGGATTAATGATCATTTCCAGAAATGCCTGCAGGCAAAACTCCTTTTCCAGTTCTGACACCACAAAAAAAGTTCCGTTTGTGCTATCAGTCCCCATTAGAGGTAGTCCAGTGCCATGGCCTGGGCTGCCATTGTGCAGAGGGAAGAAAGTGAACATGCTCTTGTGGCCCCTTCCTATCTGTGCTTTTTCTGGCTCCTGATGAGAAGAAGCAATCACCCTTCCCACAGAGAAGAACCCACATACCAGTCAGGTCAAACAGTGAGGGCCAAATAGGGTACGTCCCAAGGAGCATTAGCAGAGGCAGTTGGAGCAAGGCATGGACTTGAGGCTTTCAACACACCAGATTTCCAACAGACATGAGCCCTTTGTGTAATCTCCCTCAGTTACTGAGGCAGCTCCAACTACTGAGATCTTCAAAGAACCAAATGAAACTACAGCAGCATGGTCCTCTCCTCATGAATGAATGTGTAGCTCAGATTATGTACCATGACAAAGTGGCCCGTGGTGGAGATGGGCAGGAAGGGGGCGAGGTAAAGACAAGGCTTGTAGGTGACAATATACTCCAAACACAGGAGAGCATGCGTCATCTTCTGGCTGATGGTTATATATGTTAGGGCCAGAGGTTATGATGTCTGTAATGTGCTCCAGATAGCGCCAGTGCTGAGTGGATGGCAGGAGTGATCAGAGCATGCCAAAACCCTCACAGCCCTCGCTGATGGCCAGCTGCAGCATCCTGTGCACCTCTTCATACGAGTCATACGTAGGGAGGCACAACTGGTTAAAACTGCAAAGGCAAGGGGAGAAGTGATTCACTCACACCATGAGAAACACTGGTATGGGCTGGAAAGATAATCTTCCACAAAAACATACACTGGGCTGTCAGATACCTACCACGTGTGTGCAGTAGGTAGCGTGCTATGGGTTGGAGCAGCAATAATCTGGAACGAGGGACAGAGGGCGGCAAAGCCTCCAGGTGGTAGCTGAGAGGAGCCCGTTGTGAATTGAAGCAGACGAGCCAACTCCTCCTGAGTCAAACTGGAAACTACAGTCCAAAACCACCTCATGACCTGGCAGCGAGAGCACAAAACTGGGATCAGATACAGTATGCAGCCTGCTGGGGGGAAAGAATGAGATATCCTGAAATAGAGATATGAGCACATAGGGAGGAACAGTTAGTGTTGACAATTTCTTCAGGAACTGACACTGTTAAGAAGGTACTTGCTGATTCCTTGGTTCAACCTATTTGCTATTTCCAACTTACCACTCCTGTTGCACTCAGCCTTGCAGCCCTATGGGACCAGGGCTCCCTTCTGCCTGGACAACCATCTGTCTTTCCCACATATGTCCTTCTCTCCTGGTCAATACATCCACTTCTCTGACTCCTCTACTTTTTTCTTCTAAAACTTTTTCCTTATAACATGGCACAAATACAACCAAAAGAAGTTTGGTCCACTTGCCTTTTCTCTGAAATGCCATGAGCCACCAACCACCACCGCATGGGCTTTGAAGTCAGAGACACTGATGTCTCCAGTCCCACACATCAGCAGCTGCAGAAAGGCAGTCAGGTGTTAGCAGAACAGTCAGAGGGACAAAGAGGTCAAAATTACCTACATTAACATGCAAATTAAAAAGTATATTTAAAAAAAAAAAAAAAAAAACACGCAAAATGTGGAATAAAGAAAATACCAGGAAAAAGACATAAAGTGAGGTCAAAATGATAGGATAATGCTTTAGGAAAGTAATAGGCCAATAGTGTCTAACCAGTGTGGTGGAAATTTACACAGCTTTATCAGAAAAAAGATAGAGATGCCCAGGCCCTCCTAGAGATCTATTCAACTGAAATCTCTAAGGATAGAGTATGAGCCTATGTAGGGTAAAAAGTTTCCCAGGTGTTTCTGATGAGCACTCCCAATTAAGAACAGCTGCTGTGGATTATTTTTAATTGAAACAAAGGCCAAAAAGGAACCAAATGTTTACTGATATCTGCTTGGGACTTAGCCTGGTAACATGAAGGAGAAAACACAGGTCTTTCCCTTTGATGAAGACCCCAGCCCCTTGGCCTTTCCTTTTTCCTGGACTCAACTTTTACTACTCTTCCTTCAGCCCTGCCTCTACTTGATCAGCTAAGTTAAAATTTATGCCAAAAATTAAGAACATTCAGACATCAGAGCCCTAGGCAGCCTGTTGATGTCCTAATTTGGTTCAGGATCCAACATGTTAGCTGACTGTTAGGACTTCTCCAATAGCTATAAAAGAATGATCCATCCTAATCAAGAGAAAGGGAAAGCCCAAATTAAGCCTGAGGAGTCCTGGTTCCTTTAAAAAGAATGTAAAGAACTGCTAAGTTGATGAGTAACTAAAAGCAGAATGTGAACAACTGTTAAGCAACTGCATCCTTCCTTTCTACTCACTTTTACAAATTGTTATAAATGCTTTACTTTACGATAAAACAAACTATACCAGTAGTTATTCCTTAGCTCCCCCAAAATAACAGCACTAGGCTTCCTATCTATCAAAAACTTTAGGCTGCAATCTGAAGAGTTCATTTTATTTGGACTTCGTATCTGAAGGTACAAAAGTGATGAAAATTGAACAAGACTCCAATTCTTGTTCTCTAAGCAAGTTCCACTAATAAGAACATAAAGTGTGCAAGACCACAAGGAACTATTTTTTTCTATTTTTTTAAAAGAACTTATTCCCTAAAGGAAACAGTGTAGAAATACAGTCTTTATAAAGGCTATGAGAAGTTAAAACTAATAGTTACCATTGGATATATCCTCGATGAGAAGTAGATAAAAACAAAATTGATTTATTTTTTTTTGCCCACACCTGATATGTGAATTTCAATTCTGCTAATTAGAGAATGGTGTTTACCATTGTACAGCCAATTTTTGCTTGTTACAGGATCTGAAATAAGACTATATTAACTATATAATGTTATGGCTCAAAAACTTCAAATTTGATCATATCTTTTGGTTTGTCTCTCTCACTAGAATAGAGCTCCATGAGGGCAGGGACTCTTTTATCTTCACTGCTATATGACCAGTGCCTCAAACATATATGGTAAAAGAAGGCACTTGGGAAAAAAAAAAAAAAAAAGAAGGCACTTGATAAATATTACCTGAACAAATTCCATCATCCCCTTAAATCTACTTTATTTATTTATTTATTTATTTATTTATTTTTAAGTTTTTATTTATTTATTCATCTATCCCCCCCTTGCTGCCTGTGCTCGCTGGGTCAGCCAACCGCACCGTGTGGGCGGGCTTGCCTTCACCAGGAGGCCCCGGGAACCGAACCCGGGCCTCCCACATGGCAAACGGGAGCCCCACTGACTGAGCCACAGCCGCTTCCCTTAAATCTACTTTAAATGTCATAAGGATTTTATGAAGACAGTACATGATACCAAAATTCTTTAATACTCAACCAGTATCAATAACATTTGATGACTCAATGAATATTACTACTTTTCATAAATAATTAGTTGCTTGCTGGTTTCTAATGTTTACATTCTAATTTTTAAAAAGCCAACAAAAGTGTCATGGAATTGAAAGCATGACAAAAGTGAAACCAACCCTTGTATAAAGAGCTTTCCTATGGCATCTCATACTAGAAGATGGCTCCTTGTGGGCACACTAAAACATGGAGTCAAGGAGAGGGGTTTGCAGTTGTGAGCACTTACCTCAAGCTCATTTTCATCAAAAATAGCCAAAAGATTTTCAGGGACCAACTCATTCAGGCCTGAAACACAGTAGCTAAGTTAAAGCCATATCCACTCTGTGGATTCAGGTATTTCAACCTCAAAGTCAAGAGTAGACAGAATCCCACCTTTTAGGAAATGTTCTACCTCTTCTTTCACTTGACTGGCCAGCCGATATTGGGCCAGCAAATTTAAATAGAATATTTTATTTGCATTGGTGACTGGGATTTGAGCTCCACCTGTCATGAGTTCTATAACCTGAAATAGGAGGCAAAAGAAAGGAAGAGATTGTGGATGGGAGTTTTCAAGATGATGTCTCCCTGGTATGTTCCACAAACAAAGCGTAATTAAACTTTTTCACAGTGCCAATCACAAGTTTCTGCTGTGTATTCGGCTTCTCAACACACTTGATTTTACTTAATTATTAAGCTTCAGGGTTTGTATCACTATTGCTGCATTCTACTAGCTGCTATTTCTGGAGAAGGTACCTGAGCGAGCTCTTCTCTGACCTAGACAACTGGTGGTGATGCAAAGGAAGATATTTTAATCTCTATGATCTAAAATTAAACCACAACTGACCTCTTAAACCTCCCAGCCAACCGAAAGCAAATAAAGCCAGATAAGAAATTAAGAAGTCTTTTTATGTCTCAAGATATTTTCAGATGGGAAGAGCTGTTTCCTCACATTCTTCTATTTCCAATGTGAGTCCATGGGAAGAACCATGGCTTGAAATGTGGGGATCCTGGATTCTAATCTCAGCCTTGACAGTAAGTAGCTACAGGACTTCGGTCATTTAGCCATTTGGGCCTCCAATTTTCTTCTCGGTAAAGGAAAACCTGAACAAGCTGTATGATTCTCAAATAGGAACAAACTGGCACACCCAATAAACAACTCCTAAAGGGCCTTTGAGAAACTCCTAAAGCATGGTTTAAAACCAGGACCCTGAAGAATTTTATACAGTGACCAAGGCTGTCTTCTACGTGAATTCAAGGACAAGCTCAGATTTTAAGATCTTTCTGTTTGTTTGTTTTTCTGTTATTGAGCACATTTTTCTTATATACAATTCTGGATACTTATTTTATGAGTAAGCATTTCTTTCTAGTAGCCTAAGAATCAAATTACTGAGATTTAGTATTTATAAATAAAAATCAACATTCCCTTGGGTCTGAGGACTCTAATTCAGTGTTCCATTGACTCAAACTGCCTTATCATGCTGGGTCAAGAAGATAAGATAGGCTCTGACCACGTGTATGCAAAGGCAGACAACTGGGAGTCCCACAAGCTTCAGGAAGGATATGTGATTATTAGTGGAGTGGTATCAGTGGTGCTTTGAGTTGGTCACAAATTTTCAATCATTGTTATTTTGCTTTTAATTATATATTACTGCTGATGCTTTTGTTCCATCATCATCATTTGATATTGTTTAACCTCACAATGTAAACAGAACCACATTTGTATCAGCAATACTTTTGGCCAATAATTTTCTAGTAACAGGTTTTAAGATATAAAGGCATTATGCTCAAATAGAAAGCATCTACATCCCCACTATTAACGTTACAGACACTGCTGTCTCTTCTTAATCTGCTTGTACAGTGACACTTCATTAGTATCACAAAATTCTTTTTTTACTGGAAAGCAGGAAAGGGCAGGACAGACGGGCTCCTATGTTCTCTGCCCTACTCAAATGGGCCAAGATCATAAAGTGTGGGGTGCACTCGTCCTCAAGGGGCACTGCCCAATACAGTAGCCACTAGCCACACGTGGTTATCAAAACTTAAAATTAGCTGAATTTTTCATTTTATTTGATTTTATTTGGCATGCTAGCCACATTTCAGGTGCTCAGTAGACTGCAAAAAGAGAGAACATTTCCATCATTGCAGAAAGTTTTATGAGACAGCACTGCCCTAGAGGACACTAGAAACATAGGACTCACAGGCTTTAGTCCTCTCTCTCACCTTATCCAGTTGACCTGATTTGTTATATTTCTCTTCTGCAAAGACCAGCTCCATCTCATTCATGTCATTGTTGAGGATGAAACAAACTTTAGATTTGTAGAATTCTGGGTCATCTGTTTCAAAGTACTGAGGCAACAGAAAGACACAGAACAGAACATGAATGTTCTTGCCCAGAAATGAAATTTCTAGCTGCTTATAACCATTTATCCCTTCAACCTTAAGGATAATAAGCTCAGGGTGGAGAGGTTCTAGAGCTAATGGCCAGGGGCCTTAAATGAATACCTAAAATGTTACCTTGTAATGCATACGTAGTCCTATGATTTGGGCCAGAAAAGAACGGGTAAAGCGAGCTCGGACCAACTGCTTATAGGCTCCTCCTAGAGAGGACTCATAGAGACACTTGCCCACCAGCCGTCCTGCAAACTCATACATCTTCAGTCGCAGATGAGCAGGGCGATTAGGGTTGGGATGCACCTGTCAAAGAGAGACTGAAAGTTCCTGTGCTATTTTTCTTCAAGTCCAACCCTTCCCCTCAACCCCATCCCAAAAGAGCAAGAACTTCAGTATGTATATCCAAGAGCCCATCCAAATGGCATTAATCTCTTGGTAACCACCATTGAATAATTCAAAATGGTTGGAGGATAAAAGGCAAAGATAGATTTATATAAGTTGAAGAATCTTATATTTAAGGTTTTAGAGCTGAACACTCTGGTCCCTGGCTGAGTATGGAAGTTAAGATCAATGGATGATGTGGTGCTTTTTCTCTAAACCAGAGCTTCTCAGCTAAAGCCTACTTCTCTACTCCTTACACCTCTCCTTATTCAAAGATCTAGTACAGGAAACAATTGCTTCAGGTATGTTTTGAGAAAGTGGCTTAATTATTATAATAATTAGTGGAGTAGACAATGCATTATGATTTTCAGTCAAATAATATTCATCTGAAATAATGAAGGCAAAGAGGAGGGAGGAAACCTGATTGTACATATCAATATTAAGAATGGGACAGAGTGGGAGGCGGCTGTGGCTCAATCAGTGGGGCTCCCGTTTACCATATGGGAGGCCCCGGGTTCGGTTCCCGGGGCCTCCTGGTAAGGGCGGGCCCGCCCGCACGGCGTGGTTGGCTGGCCCAGCGAGCGCAGGCAGCGGGGGGGGAGGGATGGATGAATAAATAAATAAAATATTAAAAAAAAAGAATGGGACAGAGATTATCAGACTCCCAGGACAGTATCATAACCTCAAACCCTTGTTATTATATTCTTTATAACATAATCCCCATTTTCCACCCCACCCATGGGTAAGTCAGACTCACTAATGCTTGGTTGTTGTCACTGAATCGGGTGAAGAGCTGATTGGTGGTATCAAATAGTGCCTTGCAGACTAGCTCAAACCATTCCCGGCGAGGTCCCCCCCAGTCCAGAGCTGGAAAGTACAATAAAGATAAATACTGACTTGGCTATGTCTTCTTATCTCTTCTGTTCACATATCCTTCATTTTACACTCTCCATATTCCTCCATCCCAACTCAACTAAAATGTAGACTTTTTTGAAATCCCACCAGTTTCAGAAGGATTAAAGGTATTCTGATCACTAAGCTAGGTTCCCTAGTGTGGAAACACAGGAGAAGGGAGATCCCTGGAAATGGATATTCCTCTTGGTTCTACAAAGGTCAATTTGCCCTTTTGGTTCTTGGAGCTCTCCCTCTAAGTCCCTGTATGTCTGTGCTCTACAAGCTGGTAAACATTACCCTTTTTTTCTTGACTCATGTCTGTTTTTCCCTAGGAAAAATAATTGTTGTGTGCATGTCTATGTGTTTGATGATAAGGGAGCAGGTGAGAGGGGAGAGGAGAATTTTAAAAGATGAACATGAAATTTCAAAATTGACCTTCTTCATCCTGGAAAACAACTTCAAAGTTCTTGCTCCAGTCTGAGATGGAGAAATTCCGAGTGGCTTTCAGAGACTGGAAAGCAGTGAAAGAAAGGAAACCATGAGAACACTGGAATCTCTTGAGTGTTAAAGACAAAAATACCAGAGGCATTGCCATTGTCTGTTTAACCATTAGTAGTTGGAGGAAATATATTAATATATTGAACAGAAATAAACTTAATACCATCTTAGATTTATAAAGCACCTATTTCCAGAAGAAACTTCAGAAACTTAAAATCTGATTCATCTTTACACTACTGCTATGTTGGAAAGTTGAAGCTATTTTTTACAATCCCCTTTTTATTAATGAGAAAACTCTTGCAAAATGCAAGTAAAAATTACTCAAGTCAGTAACCTTGTCAGCAGGAGAACCAAGGAGCCTTGTTTTCAGTACAGTACAGTCTATCCACAAGACATCTTTATCCACAAGGCTAGGTTCAGACAGGGAACCAGGCCACATGGAGAATGTGGCTGAGCAAAGGGGATTCCAGTCACACCTGCCAGAGCCAAACATCACAAACACTTGTTCTGGACAGGGACCAAGCCTTCTCATTCTTGGGGAATGTATGAACTATGCCAGTGTCTGTGTAGTCGAGACATACACACATATTAGGTGTTCCTTTTCCCTTAGACCAGAGTGACAACAAAAAATTATTTCCTTTTAACCCACAAGAAACTCTTCTTTTCCAGGGACTCGATCACAGGAACTTCTTCTGTAACAACTGCTTAAACCTGCCCTACATAGGAGTTCCATGAAATTTCTCAGGAACTAGAGTTCAGTACAGATTTTAAAGTCACTGTGTCAACTAGTCTCTCTGCTTGTTAACATAACTCCAACAAATCGGCTCCAAGCTTGGCACAATCAAGCAAACAGAAGAATAGCTTTTTATAGATATATTTAAAGAAAAGAGAAACATAGGTTTCTTTTTAAAAAAGATAAGCAGAAGAATATAACTGAATGCTGAAGAGGTTCTTAGTTGGAAAACTTTCACAAGTGCTGACAGAGATGAAACTTTACGCACCGATTCTAACAAGGCGTGTCTGCTGACCTTCAGGGTGACTTTGGAATGTGGTCTTTTCATATGCACCTGCCGAAGTTCTCGCTGGAAAAAGTTCACCTTGTCCTGAAAGGTCTCAGAGCCTCCTGAGGAGGAGCAACATCCATCATAATTACAGCCTCACTCCGAGACATCCGTGGAGACCTGCCCTCTACACCCGCACACACCCAGAGTGGCTGAGATCCCTGCTTTCCACATCACAATCCCTGCCCAACCTTACCTATGTTCTTATGGAGGGAGCGGATAAAAGTGGCTGCTAGAATGTTCCTCTCCTTACAGCTGAGCTCCACAGGAGGTTGGATGCCATCATCCACCACCAGTGTAAGGAGCTTATGGACAGGGTCAGGGCCAAGGTATGAAAACTAGCAAAGAGAGAAAAAATAGAGGTAATCTATAAATTCCTCAAACCCAGCAAAAACTCTGCACAACCCTACTACCACTAAAAACATGTTAAGACTGTTTCTTAGAACCATTCTTTACTAGGAGCAGATCCCTATATTTTTCACCTCAGTGCTCTACAATTCAAATTTTATTTTAAATTCTTTGGGTTGCAAAGACTGCCTTTAGTTAGTGTTATGGATTGAATCATGTTCCTGGCATATCCCATGACATGTTCAAGCCCTAAACTCCAGTCCAGTGGATATGTAATCATTTGTAAAGAGGATCCTCAAAGATCCTTTTAAGATGAGGCCATACTGAATGAGGGTGGGCCTTAATCCAAAATGACTGGAGTCCTTAGAAGTAGAGGAAATTTGGACATAGAAGGAGGAGTGAGGAGAAGGCAGAGGAGTCAGATGGCCATGTGACAGAGGCAGAGACTGAGTTATGGATTGCTGGCAAGCTACCACCAGAAATTACAAACTTCAGAGAGAGCATGAGCCTGCTGACACCCTGACTTTGGACTTTTAATAAATTCCTCGTTTAAGCCAACCGGCCTGTGGTATCTGTTACAGCAGACTTGGCAACCTAAGAAAGTTTTGACCACAAGCAACACTATAGACCTTCCCACATAAAGTATAAGAAGTGTGAAAAATTAAGAAGATATAAAATAGCAATAAATGACCACCTAAAAAGGTTGGACAAACTGGAGGAAAGTGATTTTTATAAAATGATACATTCAAGACTTTGAGCAAAAGTTTAGATCTCAAAAGCCCAGAAAAGTTAAAAAAAATTTTTTTTTAATATATGAGAAAGCCAATAGGGGCAAAAGATAACTGTTGAACTATCCTGAATTACTAACAATTTTTGTTTCTGTAGGCACATATCTTTCTAGAATTTATAAATTCTTCATGTCATTTATTGAGGAAATAACAAAATTTTATTTAGCAGTGAATTCTGTGTGTACAGTGACAACTTTCAGAAACAAAAGCTCTTCTGTGAAGAAGGGAAAAAACAAAAATGGCTGAGAGGTTTTAGAAACTTGAAGCCTGTAGCCTGCACAGAATAGTAAGATTTAACTTACTTTTGTTCCTGGACACACTCGGAAGGTATAAAGGCGCCAGGGAATGATTTTCAGGTAGAACTCCTTCACTGAGAATTGCTGGAGGACAGACATATAGAAAATGAAGTGAATAATAAATAAAAAGGCTCTATTTGGACACTGTAATTCAATATGAGAGTACTTATCTATATTTCTCATGATAGCCATTTTCCCCACGGGCAAAGAAGATCTTTTGATCAGTACTAAAAGCAAATAAACACATCAACTGTACTTAACAGAAACACATTAAAAACATTATTCTGAAAATGCAATTTCACACTGACACATTTTATAATCTTAATACTCAATTCTTACTACAGTTTCCAAATACCTGAGGCCAGGTTTTCACTTTATGAATAGAGAATATTTCACTTGAAAACAATCAAATCTACTTCTGCTCAGCCTAGTGCTGTTCAGAGAAACATTCACCAAGTCAAAGGACAGGGACCACCAGCGGCCCATATCAATTGCTTCTTCTTATCTGAGTATTACCAAGGATTTGCCAGTAAGGGTGGGGGGCACAGGGAACTTATGCAAAAAGAAGTTTATAAAAATTCCTTATATGAGAATAAAAGAGGGGTCTCTATTCCACTTATGAAAGATGAAAAAATAATGCAATATTTTTTAGATTAATTTTTAAAAGCTTATGCTTTTTTTCTCTCTCTCTTTAATTATTCAATAAAGAAATTTCAAACACACACTAAAGAAGAAAAAACAGTATAATGACCCCTGTGGTGCTTTGGAGCTGTATGTACCCCAAAAAACATTTTCTTAAATTTAACCCATTACTGTGGGTGTGAACCCTGTCTTTCTAAGTAGGATCCTGTGATGAGGTAACTTCAGTTAAGGCGTACCCCACCTCAGTCAGGGTAAGTCTTAATCCTATTACTGGAGTCCTTTATAAGCAGAATGAAATTCAGATAGACAGATAGAAAGCCACAAAGGGAGCAGTTAGAAGCTGAACATCAATGGAACCTGGGAGAAGGGAGAGGCCAAGAGAGGACACCATATGTATTGCCATGTGACAAGCTAAGGACCAAGAATCACCAGAGCCACCCCTAGGATGCCATGAGGAAAAAGTATTGCCTTGATGATGCCTTTATTTATACTTTTTTTCCTAACCTAAAAAACCATGAACTAATAAATTCCTATTTTCAAGCCAACCCTCTGCATGGTATTTGCTTGAGCAGCCTAGGAAACTAAAACAGAATCCATCACCAGTTTCAACAATTATCAAGTCACAACCCATCTTGTTTTATCTACATCCCTACCCATTCCCCTCATCACCACTCCTCCCAACCCAAATTAAAGTCAGATTTTAAAATGATAAATGGTACATAGGAAAATGGAAGTAGAAGAGAATTAGAACTCAGTTTTGGTGACAAGATTAAAGGCCTGTAATGGGATGTTTTGACAGTCTCATTTTTATGAGGGCTGAATGAATAAGCAAAATACAAGTATTAAAAAGAAAATGCCTAACACAAAGAGCCTCTTAACTCAGGGGCCTTGGGAACTTCACCTTCTTGTCTCTGCCAAAATTTCTCTATTCCAATTCTCTATCTTGATAGTGACACCCATTTAGTATGGATTCATAAATTACAGAATGAAAGATCAAATTGTTTCAATAAAGCACAAGGGGCCAGCAGTGATTTTTAGAATTCTAGTGAGAAATTTTTAATGGTTAAGAGTAGCATCCTTTAAAGCTCTATAAGCCATGCCTTGAAACATTTTCCCAGGAACAATCAAAGAGCAGAATGCCAGGGGAGAAGTAAAACACCAATGGACACTGAATCTCTACACAGAGATTTAATCTAGTCCAAAGTAAACATTCACAGCAGAAGAGGTAGCACAATTTTTTGCTCAAGTTTAAGAGGCCTCTCTTAGTATCCTAGAAACCTGACAAGTCAATGATCTTGCCCTGATTCTCAGACTACCTCATGGTTTCTGTTACCAAATAATAATTACATGCAGGCTCAGGCAGGGGATTTTGGAGGCATCAATGGGAAGTTACAACCTTTGGTGACACGTAGCAGTACACCTTCTTCGGTTTCTTCACCTTCTCAGGGGTGTGGCACTCAGAGGGCGAATCTTCCTCTTCCTCTTCGACAGCAGCGGAGGGCCGACGCTGGGAAGAGCTCATGTGCATGGGTGGAAGGTGCCATAGTGTGCTGGTACAGTTGGTGGTATTATAAAGATAAGCCTCAAAGTAAATGCTCACCCCTGAGGTAGACACATTGCGTTCAACAATATTCTTCTCATTCTCTGAAGGATAAGAAGTTTAACAAGGAATAAGGTTTACAGTAGGAGTTGAGGGGGAAAAAATTACCTATCACTAGCGCTTTTATACACAGAACTCTCAAGCCAAGTCTGGCTCAAAATATCTAATGTTTGTGAAGTCGGTCAGAAGAGTGCAGACATGCAAAGGACAAACTTCCTGGGAATACAGGCAAATCAGAGCTTTTATTTCAACTCACCACTCAGAACGATAATGTCAAATTCGCCATTATTGATCAGCTGATTTTGATATGAAATGCAGGCATGGAAGCAGCCGCAAGAATGCAAGGTGAGTCGCAAAAACACCTGGCAAGTCTGCCTGTTGGAGGTCACTGACTTCTCAAATGAGACACCAGTGCTTTCTTCTTCTTGAGGACCAAGCTGTAGGAGAACAGAGTATCACTTTTATATATAGCTGTCCCTGTTTGCAAGGCAATTTACTCTTTATAAAGAACTTTTCCTATCTAAGATATAAGTCTCACAATTCCTAATGAGATGGGTATTTTCAGATGAAGAAACTATAGCCCAGAAATTAGGTAGAAGATAAGAGATGGAAGCAAATTAGACAAAATGAGAAAGACAGAGAAAAGAGCCTCTTCTTCCTAACACACAAAGAAAGAAGGGTGCCTACTTACCTCATGAATGGACAAACTAAAATTGTGCTCATCTCTCAAGGACATGGAATTGTTGGTAGGGTTGTCATACTCATCTCGGGGCACTATTTGAAGGGTGTGTGGCTGCCCACAGGTCAACACGAGAGTAGAAAAATGGCACACAATTTTGGTCTTGGAAGGAACCACCACTCCTGGAATAAAGACAATGAATCTAATGTTTAGAGAGGTGCTCTTCAGGGCACAAAGATTTGCTCAATAAGGGAGTTCCAAAGAGCTGGGTCAATTCCCTCAGCAAATTCCTAGGGATAAACAACATGATTAAGAGGCAGAGAAAAAAAAGATGAGATTAATTCAAATGAACTTTGGGGACTCATTTTTACAAATCCCTAACCATTGCAAGCATGAAACAAAATGAGAAAAAAACCTGAAGAAATCAAAATTTGGTAGGTATAGCTATAGTGCACTGGAGTCCCACTGAGAGCCTATGAAGGAAGTAGGCCTTAAAAATAAGTGATGAACAATTGCCTAAAAAAAAAAAAAGAAGCAAAAAAGGAAACAGGTGTAAATCTAACAAAAAAGTGCAATTGTGAACGTAATTAACAGCACTGAATTATATATTTGAATGTGGTTGAAATGAGATTTTAGGTTGTATATATTATTAGAATAAAAATTTTAAAAAATTAACTATAGTACTGTACAACACAAACAGTGAACACTAATGTAAACCACGGACTAGAGTTAATAGTACAATTATAAAAAATGTTCTTTCATGAATTGTAACAAAAACAAGGTAGTACATGGAAACTCTATTTTATGCATGGTTTCTCTGTAAATCTACAACTTCTCTAATAAAAAAACAAAAATAAAAATAAATTAGGGTGGTTTAAAAAAAATGCAAGGCTTATATTTTGAAAACTACAAAACTCTGCTAAATGAAAAAAAGATCTAAATTAATGGCGAGGCTTATCATGTCAAGTCTCCTAAAACTGATATACAGGTTTAACACAATTCTTACCCAAATTCCAGCAAAATTTTTTGTAGATACAGGCAAGATTATTCTAGAATTTATATGGAAAGGCAGAGGACCCAGAATAGCTTCAACAAATTTGAAAAAGGAGAGTTTACCCAATTTCAATATTTCTTATATGGTTACTCAAAGTAATCAAGCCTGCGCTATTGGTGGGGGGATAGAACAGAACAGAGAACCCAGAAATAGTTCCACACATATATGCCCACTTGATTTCTGACAAAGGTGCAAAAGCAATTAATGGATGAAGCACAGCCTTCTTGACAAATGATGCTGGAACAAATGGACATCCATGAGCATAAATACTAACCTTGGGAAGCGAATGTGGCTCAAGCGATTGAGCTCCCGCCTACCACATGGGAGGTCCTGGGTTTGGTTCCCAGTGCCTTCTGGAGAAAATGAGCAAGACAGCAAGCTGGTGCAATGGAGAGTTGAGGCGAGCTGATGCAACAAGATGATGCAACAAGGAAACACATAGAGGAGGGACAATGAGAGACACAACAAAGCAGGGAGCTGAGGTGGCTCAAGCAATTGAGCACCTCTCTCCCACATGGGGGGGCCCCGGGTTCGGTTCCTGGCACCTCCTGGGGAGAGGATGAGCAGACACAGAGAGCACACAGCGAATAGACAGAGACAGAAAGCGAGCACAAACAACGGGAGGGCAGGGGGGGCGGGGGGATAAATAAATAAAATAAATCTTAAAAAAAAAAAAAAAAATGAACCTCAACCTGAGTCTAACAACTTAAACAAAAATTAACTTAAAATGGACCATAGCCTTAAATATAAAACATAAAACTATAGAACTTTTAGGAAAAGAACATAGGAGAAAGTCTTCAGAATCTGAGACTAGTCAAAGAGTTATTAGACTTGACACCAAAAGCATGATCCATAAAAGGAAAAATTGATAAATTTTATTTATCAAACTTAAAGCTTTTGCTCTGTGAAAGACCTGTTAAGAGGGTGAAAAGACAAGCTACAGATTGGGAGAAAATATTTACAAACCACATATTCAACAAAGGACTAATATCCAGAATATATAAAGAACTCTCAAAACTCAACAGTAAAAAAAAATCAGACAATCTAATTAGAAAATGGGCAAAAAACATGAAAAGCAATTTTACCTATGAGGATACAAAGATGGAAAACAAGTACATGAAAAGATGTTCAACCTCATTAGCCATTAGAGGAATGCAAAATAAAGCCACAGTGAGATACCACTACACACGTATCAAAATGGCTCAAGCAAAAAAATAGTGACAACATCCAGTGTTGGTAAAGATGTAGAGAAACTGGATCACTCATGCACTGCTGGCAGGAACGTAAAATGGCAGTTACTCTGGAAAAAGTCTGCAGGTATCTTAAAAAACCAAACAAACATATGATGCAGCAATTCCACTCCTAAGCATTTATCCCACAGAAATGCGAAATTATGCTCATCAGAAAACCTATATATAAATTTCTGAGAGATTGAGAAGTGAAGAATTTTCTTGTCTGTTTTTCTTCTTATTATTGAAATAATGAAAATGCTCTAATAATGATTGAAGTGATGAATGTACAACTATGTGGCTATACCAAATACCACTGATTGTACACTTTGCACGAATTGTATGCTTTTATAATATATATCAGTTTTAAAAAAAAAACCCTGCACACAAATGGTCATAGGTTTATTTTTATTTTTTTTGCATTTTTTTTTTACTTTATTTTGTACATTTAATAATTGAAAATATAAACAATTAAAAACTAAAAAGTAAACACAGGTGAATAAATATATACATTTCTCAATTAAATGTAATGGATACATATAATTTTTTTTTTTACTCAAACAATATGTTACACAATATATTTGGTTCATAGTAACCCATTCATACAGTATTTGTCCTTTTGTGTCTGGCTTGCTTCGCTCCATAGGTTTATTGTTAAAGATTTATTTATTTTATTTTATTCCCCTCCCCTCATAGTTTTTTGCACTTGCTGTCTGTTCTCTGTGTTCTTCTGTGTCTGCCTGTCTTCTCTTTAGGTGGCACTAGGAACCGATCCTGGTACCTTCTGGAGTGGAGAGAGGCTGCTCAATCTCTTGTGCCACCTCAACTCCCTGGTCTGCTGCATCTCTCATTGTCTCTCTTTTGTGTCTCTTTTTGTTGCATCATCTTGCTGCGCCAACTCTCCAAGCGGGCCAGCACTCTGCGTGGGCTAGCTTGCTTGTCACCAGGAGGCCCCGAGAATTGAACCTTGGACCTCCTATACGGTAGACAGGAGCCCAATCACTTGAGCCACATCTGCTTCCCAAGAGGTTTATTTTTAACAGTCCCAAACTAGAAAAAACCCAGATGTCCTTCAACAGGTGAATGGTTAAACTAACTGTGGTACATTCACACCACAGAATATGAATCAATAATAAAAAATAACCAACTATTGACATACCCAGCAACCTGGATGAATCGCCATGGAATTGTGCTGGGTAAAAAAGGCTAATCCCCAAAGGTTCCATACTATATGATTCCATTTATACAACACTCTTTTTTTTAAAGATTTATTTATTTTCTTTATCCATTTTACTCCCCCTCTATTTGCTGTTTTATGTCCATTTGCTGGGCAATTCTCTGTGTCTGTTTCCTGCCCTCTCTTCTTCCTTCTCCTCCTGTGTTTACCAGGATTCGATCCAGGGAACCTCCGATGTGGGAGAGAGGCATTCTGCCACCTGTGCCACCTCAGTTCCTGGTTTCTCGGAGTGTCTTGTCTTGGCTCCCCCCTGTGTCTCTCCTGTTACATTATCATCTTACTGAGTGGCTCAGTGGGGCCTGGTGGCTCGCCCATGCATGGGGCCTAGTGGCACATGCGCCTTCTGTACTTTTCATTTTACCAGGAGGTCCCGGGGATCAAACTCAGTTCCCTCCATATGGCAGACGGATGCCCAACCATTTGAGCCACATCCACCCCCCTACAACACTCTTGAAATGACAAAATTATAGAAATGGAGACCAGATTAATGGATTGTCAGGGGTTAAGGAAAGGGGTGGATGCAGAAGGAGAAAGAGATGTGGCTATAAAAGAACAACATGAGGAATCACTGTTGTGATGAAAATGTTCTTTATCTTGATTGCATCAATGTCCGTATCCCGGTTGTGATATTGTACTAGTTTTACAAAATATTACTGTAGGGTGACACTGAGTAAAGGGTACACCAGATCTCTATTATTTCTTTTAACTGCATATGAATCTATAATTATCTCAACATAAAATATTTAATTTTTCAAAAGTGGCCATACATAATTATAAGGATATGAATTGTTCTCCATTGATGGCAAGGAGGCAGGGTTCTGGAAACTCTTGTGGAAAAGAGTCTCTGAGGCATTCAAGCACAGGAGGAGATATATAGAGGGGGAGATGGCTTGGGAACCACCTTATCCAGAGCCTTTCTCTGTTAGAAGAAAAAGAAAACTGAGGACCAGTCAAGCAAACATACACAAATCTCCTCAAAGCCCCTATCATTATGGTCCGATTTCAAAAGGAAGCAAAGGTTCAATCATTTCTGTGAATACCAAACTGGCCAGTATCTAATGACAGCCTCAAAAGGAAGCCAGCCATAATGGGAAGATGGGATCTCAACACATTCCATGTTGCAGCACCAGGAGTCAGAGAGTACAATTTTAGACTTCAAAGCCAGTGAACATCTGTTATGTGGCATAAAGAACATGAGGGGGGAAAAAAGGCCTCAATTGTTAGACAACAGAAGCTTGGGCAGGGCATTCTTCAGTGAGAAGTAAAACACAGCAGACATCGGATTAGGGTCAAGGTGCTTTTATGTGTAAAGATTTCAAAAATCAGATTTACCTCTTGTCTATTCTGGCACCCTTATATCTTAAGAACTTACTACGCTGATGACCCACCAATTCCACAGCTAGAGAAATTAAAATATATGACCATACAAAAACCTGTACATGATTGTCCATAGCTGCATTATTCATAGTAGTCAAAAAGTGGCAACAACCCAAATATCTATCAACTGATAAATGGATAAAGAAGATGTGGGATAACCATATAATGGAACATTATTAGACAATTAAAAAAAAAAAGTTATGCTACAACATGGATGAAGCCAGACACAAAAGCCACATATTTTATGATTCTATTTATTGGAAATGTCCAGAATAGGTAAATCTATAGAGACAAAAAGTATATGAGTGGTTGTCTAGAGCTGGGGAGGGGTAGGTATTGTGGGAAAATAGGGAATGACTGTTTATGGGTATGGGGTTTCCTTTTGGAGTGATGAAAATGTTCTGAAATTCACTGTGGTGATGGTTGCTTAACTCTGTCAATATTAAAAGCCACTGAATTGTGTAGTTTAAATGGATGAACTGCATGGTATATAAATTTCATACAGTATATAAATATGTATGAAATTTGGTATATAAATTTCATATTTATTATTGAAATAAATTTCAATAAAGATCTTATTATTTAAAAAAAAGAAAAACAAAACCTACCAGGTTGAAAAATTTTGTAGTAGGGACTATATGCCACATTTAATCCACCAAGCTTTACTGTGATTTCATAACGCCCAGCCTTGCGCACAGTGAAGGCCACCTTCACCACATTGGAACTGGGCTCCTGAAGGACTTCCTGAGTCACTGGAATTTCCACTGCTAACTCCACATGAGCGATGTGAACTCTCAGTCCCACAGGCCGAAGTGCAGGGAAAGGTTGCCCATTCTTATAGAAGAGCTGCAGTGGGGAGAAGGGTACCTATTAGTGATCAAAGGAGAAAATCATTCCCTGTGTAACTAGAAAGAGCATGGGGAGAGAAAGGAGGTAGCAGGTCACACATAAATGCCAGCCCCACCTACTCCTACAGTCCTGCTCATGAAAGCACAGAGAAAACATTTTCTCAATACTTCAAACAGTTAAATTTTGAACACATTTTTATTATGTTCAGAGGACAGGGGTAAAATATACCACTGAATGAAGAAAATATCAACTTAATCTTGATAATTCTGAACCACAAATGCTGCCCCCTTGGCACTCCCCTCCCCAACCTTATCAGCCCTTTATATTGTTATGAATGCTGACCCAAACTTAAAAAGGTAAGTCAGCTAGGACCATTGGTACTGAGTGAAATAAAGCACCAGGCAAGGGGAGGTGAGGGTTCAGGCTCTCAAGCCAAGCTCAATGCTGCAGAGGTGAAATCATTGTAGAGGTCGGCAAACTTTTTCTGTAAAGTGTCAGATAGTAATTATTTTCAGCTTTTCAGGCCATATGCAACTACTCAAATGTTGTAATTACTAAAGTGTGAAAGCAGCCATAGTCAATACATAATGGATGAGTGTGGCTATGTTCCAATAAAGCTTTATTTACAGAAATAGGTGGCAGGCCTGATTTGGTCCTCAGGCCACAATTTGCTGATACCTGATCTACAACATCTGCTCTATTCAGTAGGATTTTTCTTATTTTGCATAGGTAACATTAAGCTTTAACCCTCTTCATAGCTAAGCACCTGTTAAAACAAAATGATACAGAAATTCCTGACTCTTCAGATATTAACTATTCCTAGTTTCCTGCAAGGGATTGAAAGACCAACAGATTCAATCAGGCACTGGAAAGCGAGTGACTCAGGAAGCCCAATGGATATGGAGACAGAAACATTCCCTTACATGCACTCGGAAGGCCATGCTGTGGCCCACCTCATAGGGGTCCTTCCAATCCCAGGAGACTTTACAAGATCGGGGGTCCAGGTAATTTCCCCGCACGTAGTCATATATAGTCCGGTCCCCTCGGCGCTCACGGTCCTCATTCTGGAGGAAGCTGACTACACGTGCGGCAAGCTCAAAGAGGAACTTAATTGTGAAGAAGAATGCAACCACAGACACTGTGACTCCACCTATGTAAAACAGAGAACATATGTCACCTGCCAGTCACACTTTACAACTTCTCATTATGGAACAGGCTAGCCATCTCTCAAAAATTAAGGAAATGAGGATGAGACTGCAAGATTTGCAAAGAAACACTGTCCTGGGTCACTACTCCTGAGAAAAGAACTTCCACACAGGGGTCAGCAACCAAAGCCCTTGGGCCAAATCCCTCCTATTGCCTATTTTGGTAAATATTAAGGTTCACTGGAGCATAGCCACCCCATTTATTTACATATTGTCTATGGCTGCTTCTGTACTACACCAGCAGAGGTAAGCAGTTGTGACAAAAACCTTACAGCCCGCAAAACTGAAAATATTTGAATATTTGCTATCTAGCCCTTTACAGGAAAAATTTGTCAAGCCTTGTTCTATACCATGTAAAAATGACTACTTCCCAACCCCCACTTCCTGCATGTGCTGGGCCCTCAAAGAAGCAGTAGAAAGGAATGTGTATTCTGTTCTCTCCATTTGGAAGCCTTCCCCTCCTTGGTTCCCTTGGAAAAACCATCTCATCCTTCAAGTCCCACTTCAGGGAACAAATCTTCCATAAAGTCCCCTCCAATCCCTCAGCTCAGTTAGAGATTCCCTTTTCTGGGTCCCCTCAAACTCCTGAACATTTCACCTATTGCAATTTTTTTTCTTTTTTGACTTGATCATCTTCCCCTTCATGTTATGAACTCCTTGAAGGCAGATTTTTGCCTTATTCAACGACTTTGACTCTGCAGTAAACAGTGTCTGGCACTGACTATAATTACTCAATAAATATTTCTCAAATGAATGAATCGCACTGCCAACTCTGACAAGGCAAGGCTGGAAATATTTCTTGGTCTATTTTAAAGGGTAAAAGGAGTATATAAGAGACCAAAAGGATGTAAGCAACCCTAACAGAAAGGTAATAAAGAGGACTCTTTTTATAACTTACCAATAACGTAAAACATCAGGTCCCTTCAATGCCAACATATAGCCGAGGATCACAGCTGCAGCTGCAAAGAAGAATTTGTTTAGTCTTTTCCGCAACTATTCCTTACAGCCATCTCAGTGAGACAAAGCAGAGCATATGGCTTGAGCCAACCAACTCTCTCTAATCTAGAACCTTAAATATCCCTGTCTCAGGTACACTAAGACGTATTTCAAAGAAACAAAAGAAGGCTGCATCATTCCCCCCTAAAGACTTCCAATCAACGAATCACCCTAGGAATACCACAAACAGCCACTTATTTTATCACTAATTACAAAACGCAATAACATGATTTTTGTCTTCTTAAATCTAGGGTTCCCAAGACAGTTTCCCTCTCCCATGCAAAGTGGTGCTAATTAACATAAGTAAGGAGGATAATGGAGTGACTTTCCCCTTACATTTGCATTCTGGAAGTAATTATCTAAGTAGAAATAGCTACATAAAATGTTGATTTTAAGAAGCAAGTATTATCATCATTTGACATTATGTAATTAAAATGAACTCTGGGTCATCCCAATAATAAGCTTTGGGTCTACAGGAGAAGTCTTTTATGCTGTTACCTAATGGGCCCTGGGGAAGATGAGCTCAGCACAGAGGCCAAGGGGAGGAACAAAAGGAGGCGGCTATACCTCTTATTCAAAGGTCAGAACAGCTGAAACAGGGGACTGAGTTTGAGGGGAAACTTTCCAGAATAAAAGACTTCAATCTTCATTACTCATCTGAACTATCCTAAGGTACCTTGAAATATATACTGACATCATATCTTATGCACTTAGTACAGGCCGAACAGCGCTGCATTCTACAATGCACTGAACTCAAAACTTTCTTTTCAAATCAACACATATTAAAGTTACCAATGTCATCCTGACCCAGAACCTTTTATCAGCACTAGAATATTACTTAAGAGAAAAGACAGCGAAAATTTCTAGGCTTATATTTGGGAAGGACCAAAACAACTTTTTTTTTTTTTTAACAGAGTATGCTTTACAGCTTGATTATGTTGGAAAAATTTAAAAGAGAGAAATAACCATTAGTTCCTCTGACAACAATATGTCCAATGGAACCCACAGAGAATAGGTAATCTGAGGAACAACCTTCACAAGTTTCATAGAAATCCCCATTCAAACTGGTATCTAAAGTCCTACCAGAAAAGAAACCCATACTTGAAACAATAGTATGGTCAATACACATGCATTAAGGTGAACCCAAAAGGGTCTATTGTGAAGAAGTAATATACAGACCCAAAATAGGAGATCACAAATATTGAGCCTCCTTCCCAAGTAAACACCTCATCTCCCAGAACCCTATGCTGAAAAGATGTTATCTTTCAAAAATCATAATCTACCTGTACCTTACAGGATGTGCTAGAAGACCTGGGACCAAAACTGACAGTTTAATTGTCTTAGGTACTCCTAGACGTCAGCCAGTCTGATCTTGGATGTGAAATCTCTAGTCCTCAGGGAAGTCACGGCACTCAGCAGAAAATGAAGTCTATGTAGCTGATGTTGCAGGACTTTGGTCTCAAGTCTCTTCTTGCTCCTTGGAAGAATAAGGGCAGTGCCAAATTTATGGCACAAGCTATGAGGGCTGCGAAAATTCTTTATTAACTATCTCTGGCAACTACAACCATCTTCTCTGTGACAGGCAGTCGAAAAGCAGTCGGTGAGAAGCCTGGAGACCAGTCCCAGGGCTGTAACTCACTTTGTGACCTGTCTGGTCATCAGAATTATCATTGCTGCAGAAAGAGTTGAGATTTAATTATTTCCATGGCACCATCTCCTGTAGTGTGATATGACTTCAGTGTAAATCCCTGTAGCCATCAAGGCTCTAAAATCAAACAGCATAACAAATAATATAGTTTAGAGGGTAAGGACACGGACTCTAGAGCTAGACTGTCCAAGTTCAAATCCTGGCTCTGCCACTTACTGTGTGACCTTGGACAAGTTATTTAATCTTTCTGTATAGTATCAGTTTCCTTTATCCATGAATGGGCATAAGAGCTGTATGTACCCCCTAGGGGTGTTGTGAGGATTAAATGAGTTAAAACATGTTAACACCTAAGAATAGTGTCTGGCATATAGTGAGTTTTCAATACATTTTAATTATTATTATAATTATTATCAAAGTAATAGCAGTATCCCTACTCTGCTGAACCTAAGGTCTAGGTGAAATCCTATCTCCCCTCCCTGAAATCTTCCCTTAACGTCAATTTAGAAATCCCTTCCCTCCTCTAGAGTTCCCACACTACTTTGCTTTCATCCTATTTAACACTTATATTCCACCTTTAATTTTAGTCCCTTGTTTGTTTTACTTTTCACACTAGAGTGGTAAATAATATGAGATCAAAACTAGCCTTAAAAATCCTCAACAGCATCCAACAGAATTGCATACAGTAATTGGATTAAATATGAATAAAATATCTACTAAATGAAGAGGGTCAAAGGTTTGTTCTTTTCTTTGTCCAGAATGCCTAAGAACTAGGACCTTTCCAGATAGAGCCTTCCTTTTAGATATAAAGACTTCTCTAATTAGTAGAATATTCACTTGAGCCAGGGGTTATAAACTCTTCAGACCAAAGTTGCCAATTTAATCCAATTTAACAAGTATGTATCAGATACCCACCCCTAGGATCTCTCCATGGATTCTCATGAACATAGAATATAGTATCCAGCTTTATGGTCCTTACTAAGATTTCAATATCTTAAGCTTTCATTTGTTACAACAATTTCTACAGCACCCTCCACTTTCTGCTGCTCACATTCCTCCTTCATAAAATTATTTTAAAACTCTTCCTAAGTCTAATTTAAGCAGAAAGAAGCAGTATGTTAAGACTCTGTCATACTATTTTATACAGTTCGGTTACATGGATATTTTGTTTGTTTTCAAGTTCAACTCTTTAGTGTCATTGTTCAGCAAACTGTGATACTCTAAGCAGGTGGAACAGCAGCAGAGTCAACTAATAGCTACCCCTTTATTAAGCCACTTACTATAGACCAAGCACTGGGCTAAGTGCTTTACATATGTTAGGCAAAGTAATTGTCAAAACAACTTGGGCAAATAGACACTATGATTCTCATTTCAAGGATTAAAAAAAAAGAAAAGCTAGGCTTAGATCTCACATTTAGTTAAGGAACAAAGCTGAGGCTCAAGCCCATGTCTTAACTCTGAAGCCCAATGCTTTTAAACAATTCTGAATCATGAAAAAGAATGGAGTCATAGGGATAGGGAAATATCGGGGAAGAGAAAAAAATTTCAGAAAACAGATAAATGAAAGTATGAAAAACAACACATCACTCTTGTGGTGAGGAATCTCGCAGAGAGTTAAAATTAGAAAGACAGATTCTTCCGGCTTTTTTAATCTTTTGAAATAAAAATAAAGCATGACAAAGGAAAATGGAATGCAGTACCAATTATCTAGTGCAGAAATATCACCTCCTTACTAAAGGATCCTGGGCAAGTTGCTTAATACCACAGAACTGGCTCATATTACCAACAAGGAGATAAAAATACTTGAAAATACCTATCTCAAGGTAATGTTAGAAAGTTGATTGACATGCTTATTCTAAAACCCCTTGGATTTTTTGGAGTATAAAGATTTACAACTTCAACTGTTTTCTTTTTAGTTTTTAATTGTTTATATTTTCAATTATTAAATGTACAAAATAAAGTTTAAAAAAAAAGATTTACAACTATAATATTTGATAAGTTTTAGTCTTAACACTGAAATTCAGTTGTGAATAAGTCATTTCCCAGGAATGGAGAAGTGGTTTCTTCATATTCAAAGTTATTCTGCTGGATACAAAGTTAATTCTCACTGCAACTGTGCCTTTCAACTGCTCTTCCTTGCTGAAAAGACTTAGAAACTGGTCACTGTCCATGTTCTGCATCCAAATAGCAACTGTATCTTAATTCATTCTATTATCTTACCTTTAAACGAGGGCCCATGTTCTGAGAACTGAATAAGGCACTCCTATTCACCAAAGCAGATAATTTTTGGCTCCTTTCACCTTATCTTCCAACTTCCACACTGAAGAAAAAAGCCACAAAGTCAACAGAATGGGTCTGCCCAACAGACCATCACTGAGAGTGTGTGACAGTAAGCAGAGAATCAACGTTTCTGGAATGAACTGAGTGAATTCCCGGGTGGAGAAATATAGGCCAAGAATATATCATCCATGGACTTCTCTTAGTGCAGGGTGCAACCAAGTGCCATCAGATGCACATGTTATGGTATTTCAGGATCCTGCCCTAAAACGAAAAATGGGTGAGCAGGATAGGTATTTATTTCTGAAAGAGAATCCCCAGAAAACAACAAAGAAACAATATAACAGGTAATGGGAACACTGGGACCCTGGAAATAATCAAGGGTTGGTAAACTCTAACCAAGCTTTCCCCAATTAAATCTCTACAGTTCCCCTGAGGTCATTCTCTAACTCCACAAGAAGTTAACTGGCCCATAACTGTGTCACTCCCCAGAAGGAAGCTCAAGCACTTTAGCTGACTCTAACCCTTCAGGAGAAACAAACTAGAGCCTTATCACAAACACACACCCAGTTTAATGAGTCTAGAGCTCAGGGTCTGGGAAATACCTTAAAGGGAAATCAGACAAAAGGATATGAAATCAAGACAATATTCAGTTGGAAAGGAGAAACCACCAAAGGGCTTTAAAACCACTGTAGTCTATGCAGTCTACTCCCTTTGTGTTCAAGCATGCATTTGCAAGACATAGTTAAACAAAGCTGACTTTATGTTTATAGGATTAAAATCTGCTACTATGAGTGGAAAAATAATCTGTGGATTTTAAAGATAAAGTCACTAAGTAAAGCCCAGTAAAGTCAGTCAGTAACTCCCAAAGATATTCATGTAGCAGAAAGGTGGTTTGTGGCAACACCACCATAAAGTTAGAGAGATTACAAATCAGTAATAAATGAAAAAGACAGTCCATTACCACACAGCAGAAACTATTCTCTGTGCTTTACATAACTCCTGTAATGTCCTTACAACAACCCCAAGACATTAATACGATTATGCCTATGTTACAGATGAGAAAACTGAGGCATAGAAAGATAAAGGTACCTTCTCAAGATTACACACAATAAAGGGTAGAACTAAGCCAAACCCAAGGAAACTGAACCCAGATCCATGCTTTTAATAACTATTCTACCATGAGAAACCAAGGAAGAAAAGAAAATACAAACAGAGCAAAAGAATACAATGAGTGAAGGCCAGGAGATCAAATAAGTTGGCAAACATTTATAATGAAAAATAAATAAGTAAATGTCTTTATCTGATAATATAGCAATAGACTTGGCCAAGTATATGAGCCAAAACCTAGGTCAACTAGCAACTGAAATCAGCTTAAAGGATTCACAAACAAGAGAATAGTTAGAGAAACTATAAGAGCTCTCCATGATAGAATATTATATAAGCATTAAAATTGGTGTTTCAGGAATAATGATACCAGCAAATCCTCAAAAATAAATGTTAAATGAAAAAACAGGCACAAAATTGTTTATACAGCATGAGCACAAATTTTAGAAATAATACATAAAGAAGACTAGAGGGAAAAACTTAAAATTGCTAAAAGTCATCTCAGTGTACGGAATTACAAGTAATTTTTATTTTTTATCTGTACCTTTTAGCAAAATTCTTTTTTTTTTTTTTTTTTTAAAGATTTTATTTATTTATTCATTTATCCCCCCCTTGCTGTTTGTGCTCGCTGGGTCAGCTAACCACGCCGTGTGGGCGGGCTTGCCTTCACCAGGAGGCCCCGGGAACCGAACCCGGGGCCTCCCATATGGTAAACGGGAGCCCTACTGATTGAGCCACAGCCGCTTCCCTAGCAAAATTCTTAATGATGAAAGGATATATAAAAGTTTCTATTTCTAAACAACATATACTTCTTAGAGACTGTTCTCCTAAAAAGGGGGAGAACAGGCAAATTATCTTTTTTTTTTTTTTTTTTCAAATAAGGAAAGAGTATAAAGAAATTACTAGGGAAACGGATGTGGCTCAAGAGGTTGGGGGCCCGCCTCCCATATGGAGAGACCGGGGTTTGTTCCCCGGTACCCCCCGGTAAAAAAAAAAAAAAAAAAAAAAAAGAAATTACTAGAATAACTGAATTTTTATTTCTATTATTATGATCTTGGTGGCTCTCCAATCCTGTGATCAATTATTTGATCATTAAGTTTAAAAAATCCTAGCCCTAACATAATCGTCACTGCCCCCACCATGAACTACCATTCTTACCCCATGCTTGAGTAGCTCCAGTGAATTTCAAGACCCAATTCAAGCACTACCACCACCCCAACTTTCTGATCCAGCCCAAGGCCCCTCTGAGGCCTCCCCCTACACCAAATAGAACTAATCACCTTCTCCTCTGTGATACTCCTATGCTGAAAATACCTCATTATAGCATTTATTAGGCTACATGTATTGAAATTGTGTGTTTGTACAGCAGTCTCTTCTATACCTTCCGTGTTACCTGAGGACACTGACTAGTTCTTACTAATTTTTGTCTCCCAGTGGGTAGGATGGTGTTCAACCTTACTACCCAGAGTCTAAACTTTTCACACGATCCCTAGGTGATTCGTATATACCTTAAAGCACTGGTCTTTTCTCTAGAAGGTAGGCCTGAAAAGGTGCCCAAGATGCTGCATTTCTAACAGGCTCCCAGGTTATGCTGATGATGCTGGTCTTCGGACCACACTTTGAATAGCAAGGGTCTGGTGGTGCAGGGATTAGCAAACTACACCTGAAAGCCAAATCCAGAGTGTCGTCTGTTTTTGTAAAAAAACGTCTTAGAAAAAGGGGAGCAGATGTAGATGGTTGAGTGCCTGCTTCCCATGTACGAGGTCCTAGGTTCAATCCCTGGTACCTCCTAATAAAACAAACAAAAACAAAAAAAGCATTTTAGTGGATTACAGCCATGTTCATTCATTTACATATTGTCTATGGCTGCTTTCACACTACAATGGCAGGGTTGAGTAGTTGTGACAGAGACATCTGGCCTGCAAAACCTAAGACATTTACCATCTGCCCCTTTACATAGAAAGTTTACTGACCCCTGGTGTAGAGGTCTTAAAGCTACTTAAAGTGTCTTGCATAAATGAATGCATTTCTATGAATCAAAGAGGGCATAAAAATCATTTTCTTTCAGTTCTACCATCCCCTTTTAGGAAAAAAAGCTATAAAACTTGGCAAATTATGCAACGTTTCTCCTGGCTAATTTCAACTCTTACTTAAAAGCTTTATGGGGAAGCGGCTGTGGCTCAATCAGTGGGGCTCCCGTTTACCATATGGGAGGCCCCGGGTTCGGTTCCCGGGGCCTCCTGGTGGAGGCGGGCCCGCCGGCATGGCGTGGTTGGCTGACCCGGCAAGCACAAGCAGCAAGGGGGGGATAAATGAATAAATAAATAAAATCTTTAAAAATAAAAAAAATAAAAAAAAATAAAAAAATAAAATAAAAGCTTTATGCCTCCCACAACCCAAGTAGGAATTTTACAGACTCTTTCCCAAAGTATGTGTTTCATACAATTGTTTGCATTCCATCAAGGCCGTAATTGTCTAAAACAAGTACCTCAGAAACAAAATACTATATCCACATTCCTAAAATTATTAGAATTACCTATAGCTGAACTCATTCTCTACTTTTAAAATGCTATTCTAAAAAGCTGTGGAAAAAGGATGTGAAAATCTACTTAAGAATTCTAGTGCATAAAGAGCTAGTGGCAGCATACAGGATTTCAAATATCATCTACTGATTTCCACAAAAGAATTCAAGGACAGGAGAACAGAAAGATATTAGCTTCGGAGGATGCAGTCTCAAGCATTCTCTACACAGAAACATCAGCCATGAATCCAGGGAAGCCAAATTAATAAAACAAATCATTTAATTAGCAAGAGGCCCACAGGTTAGGGAGGTCTAACTAAGGGGGTCCAAAGAAATAAAGTGCATCATCAGACACTAGGGATTATTAACTTAGACAATTTGGATTACTTTCCTTTACATTTCACTCTTGGTTTATTCTCCTCAACCCAAAATCCCACCATAAAAGATTGCCCTCCTCTGTAAAGTTTATATTCTTGAGATATTTATACAGTTGTGTATTCCTGCTGTCTTGGTTCAGCCAAGTTATACGGTTTTCATTTATATTCTTTCCTCATCAGTCAGCCCCTCCAGTCTCAATCATTCCTGCAGGTCTTCTGTGAACTCTCTCCAACTGGTCCCCAGTGATCTGGTAATGAGGTGCTTCCAACTGACTGCAGCCTTCCAGGAACAGCCTGGTTAGTCAGAACGAGATGAGCTCAGCCTCCTGGTTCCAGGACATAATATTCCTGAACAGGCAATTCCCCAGATCACAGAAAGCTAGTATGCTACCATATTAAACAATAAGCCCATTCCAGGCTTCCCAGATTTGAGTATGGTGCATGCCAGAATGTGTTACAAGTCAGAGGATAAATAACACACATTCCTGCAGCATCCATTTTACTAGAGAATGAGGTGAGTCGGGGGGGCATATTTTTACTTTAAAACAATTAGAGATAATAAAATAGAATGAAAGATTTGTAAGAATTTCTAGAGTTAAAACATGGAAATGTCTAAAATATTCAATTGTAGTAGCTTTTGGACCACATGGACTGGATAGCTGGACACCTAAGGGTCCATCCCTGGCCCCCCAGTAGAATAGGAAGTGGGGGCAATGTTTCCTCAGACTCTCTAGGCAACTCCAGGTGCTTTCGGCCTGCATAGACTGGATTGTGGATACTTGTGGCTCCATCCCCACCCTCACTAGGAGGAGTGAGGGCAGTGTTTCCTCAACCTCTCCAGGCAACTACAGGCGCTTTCAGCCTACACAATAGATTGTTGGGCACTCCTGAGTCTCTAAACCCACCTCTGGCAGGGGAGGAAAGGGGCCAGTGCTTCATCAGTCTACCTGGGCAACTGTGGTCAGTTTTGACCTGCACAGCTTGGTTTGCTTCCCACACCTGCGGCTCCATCCCTGCCCCAGGCAGGGGAGGAAGGGATGTGAAGCTCCATCAGTCTCTCTGGGCAACTACAGATGGTCTTGGCCTGCACAGTGTGGACTACTGCACACAGCTGCAGCTCCATCCCTAACCATGGCAGGGGAGAAAGATGGGAGAAGCTTCATAGGTTCCTGGGGCAACGCAGGCAGCTTCAGCTTCCATAGCTTACAGTACCAACTGCATCCTCGGATCCTACTACATAACCAGCAAGGGAGAAAGATGAGAAACAGATGAAAAAGAGCTGAAAAAATTCAGATTGCCTAAACACGAGCCACTATAAAGTTCCAAATTAAGTTGAACCAAGTATCAAAGAGGGGCTGTAGCATAAAACCAATCAGACAGAAAGCCCTAAAGAGAGAAACTGTGCCCAGAATAAATACATCTAGTAAACCAGATGCAAAGACACCAACAAAAAAGTACAATCTATACCAAGAAACAGAAAGATATGAGAATCTTATATCCAGCAAAACTGTCTTTCAAAAACGATACTGTCTTTAAAAACCAGAAACACAAAGTTTGTAACCAAGAGACTGGCACGACAGGAAATACTAAAGAGAGTACTATAGCCTGAAAACAAATGACAGGAAGAGAGTCTAGAAATGAAGATTATATGAGTAAAAGTAACTAAAAGTCTCAAAAGAGTGGTGAAAATAAAATATGACAGATAAAACCCCAAGTTCAAAATGGGTGAAATAAGAATTATCTTTAGAGTAATAACATTGAATATCAATGGATTAAACTCCCCAATCAAAAGACTCAGACTGGAGGAATGGATAAGAAAATATGAGCCATCTATATGCTGTCTGCAAGAGACTCATCTTAGACTTAAGGAGACCAATAGATTGAAAGTGAAAGGCTGGAAAAAGATATTCCACACATGCAGTAACAACAACAACAACAAAAAGCCAGAGTAGCTATACTTATTTCAGATGAAAAAGACTTTAAAAGACACTAGTAATGCACAATCTGAAGAGAAGTCAGGAAAAAAACTCCATTTACAACAGCAACTAAAAGAATCAAGTATTTAGGAATAAACTTAACCAACAATATAAAGCAATTGTATTTAGAAATCTACAATGCATTGTTAAAAGAAATTTTAAAAAAGACCTAAATAACTGGAAGAACATTCCATGCTCATGGATTGGAAAACTAATTATCATTAAAATGTCAATTCTACCCAAATTGCTATACATATTCAATGCAATCCTGACAAAAATTCCACCAGCATTTTTTAAATAATGGAAAACACAATTATCAAATTTATTTGGAAGGGTAAGGGGCCCCAAATAGCTGAAAACATCCTTAAAAGGGAAAGCTAAGTTGGAGGACTCTCACTTCCAGACTTTTAAATCATTATTACCTAGCTACAGTGGTAAAAACAGCATGGTACTGGCATAAAAACAGACACATAGACAATGGAACCCAAATGTTGATTCAGAAACAGACCCTCACATCTATGATCAAGTGATTTTTGGCAAGGCTGTCAAACCCACCCAGTTCTGGCAGAACAATCCATTCAACAAATGGTGCTGGGAAAACTGGATATCCATAGCCCAAAGAAAGAGGACCTCTATCTCATACCTTATACAAAAATTAACTCAAAATGGATCAAAAACCTAAATATAAAAACAAGAATCATAAACCTTCTAGAAGAATATGTAGGAAAACATCTTCAAGACCTGGTGGTAGGTGGTAGATTCTTTTTTTTTTTTTTTTTTTTTAACACATATTTCATTTTATTTCAGTTCATGTTTATTATATATCTCCTCTTATCAAAGTTATGACTTGAAAGATCATTGCTCCAGAAAATTAATATTGGGTCAAATATGCAATTAATAAGCTATAAGATATGTTTGTTAAAACATAAAAGCAAAGATAAGATTAACAAATATTAGAAAAATATTATCAAAATTAAAATTTGGAAACTGGTTTTGCTGAGCAGCATTTTTATGTTTTTTATTTATTCCGTTAGTTATCCAGTTTTATCTGAACAACTAATCTTTTGAAAATGAGAGGAAATTTATTGATTGATATGTGCATGCCAAAAAAACTAACTAAATGAATATTTAGACATAGACATCACATACATTAGAGCTGGATGAAGGTGGATTTTAAGTTAAAAGGAAAAGACCAAGCACTGTTATGAAATATAACACTGTTATGTTAATGTATAACCTTTGGTTTTTTACATACATAATAGTGAGCTATGCACCCATGTCCTAATTTTTCAAATCTAGGCATTTGTGTAATTCACACATTTTTCAGGAAAATATTTTCCATATTTTAAAATTATTTCAAAATATGTTAGGATGATTTTTAGCTAAAAACAGAATGATATCATATGGAGAGGACAATGGATGAGTATCTTACTAGGTGCCCATGTATTTGAGAGTACTTCAAGGTACAGAATCCTGATGCCCTGGAAGAGAATTTTGATTGTTTTGATTTAGATGATTCAATTCAAGTTGTTCTCATTATATTCACCTTCCTACAAATGTCTATACCAAGGAATAAAATTATAGAATTTATAAAAAAATCATAGAAACTCAACTGAAGAATTAAAAACACAAAATAGAGCCAACACTGAGATCCCCATTAAAGTAGCTGCCCTTGTTGGAATGTGGACTATTAAAACCTAGGTCTCAACAAAGCATATACTTTGTAAGCTTTTCTCCCTGCCTATAAGTTGGTTCTTTATCATTTATAATACTTTGTTATTTGCTGTATTATAGATTTTAAAATAATAATTGCATTCATTTAGGATAATAAAATTTGATTTCATGACCAGTTCAAGGCCAAATATTTTAAGTGTATAAAGCTATTTACCAAAATATTACTCTTAGTATATCTACCATATTTACATATCTATATCTCTATCTCTCTATCTATCTATCCTTCTAACAATATATCACCTGTCTCTATTTTATCTTGTAGTGTTTGTGTTTCTCTCTGTATGTGCGGTTATATTTTAGTAATAGATGCATTTTTTCTACTTTATTGTAATACTATACTAATAATCAAGTATAATAATGAACAAAACAGTTCAGCTACAATATATCCTTAAGAGGGGGAACAAAAAATATATATGTGATCCTAGGCAGAATACATAGACTGAGATGACTCAATACATGAATTTAGAATCATGGAAAAATCAATCAGAGGTCAACTCCTCATATCTGCATGTGGCATCAGGCAATCAGGCATGCATTCACAATCTAAGAGCACCAGGCACTGTCCATAATTTACAGGATACAGCGAAGGCGATTCTCAGACAGAAATTTATAGCTGTGAATTGCCAGCCTCCAGCTCCACGGCTGCCGGACAGAGCCGCCCGCCACCCAGCCCCGGGCCAAGGACAGCGGCTCCCAGGCCAAGGAGCCCGGCGGGGACCGGCGGCAGCAATAGGATCCTGCCAGGGCGCTCCACGGTTACCGGAAGCGATGGTAGATTCTTAAAGAAGATAAGAGGAATGAGATGGACTACTGATGCTTACTGTATATAGACTTTTTTTTTTTTTAAAGATTTATTTTTATTTATTTATCCCCCCCTTGCTGCTTGTGCTCTCTGTGTCCATCTGCTGTGCTTTTTTCTGTATCTGCTTGTCTCCCTTTGTTGGGTCATCTTGCTGTGTCAGCTCACCACACCTTGCAGGCTGGCTTGCCTTCACCAGGAGTCCCCGGGAATCGAACCCAGGGACTCCCATATGGTAAACAGGAGTCCTATTGATTGAGCCACAGCCGCTTCCCTGTATACAGACTTTCAATTAACTTTAATGTAAAGTAAAAGTTTTAATTAACTTCAATTAAAATTTATACTATAAAGTTGTAAAGAGTTGATGGTAACACATTATAGTAACAGCTGGTACATAAATGGGAATATGGCTGGAAAGGGTGTCTAGGGATGTCAACTGAAAGAAAGCTAGAGGGAAGCGGATGTGGCTCAATCGATAGGGCTCCCGTTTACCATATGGGAGGCCCCAGGTTCGTTTCCCGGGGCCTCCTGGTAAAGGCAAGCCAGCCCGCGTGGCGCGGTAAACTGACACAGTAGGACGACCTGGCAGGGGGAGACAAGCAGACACAGAAAAACGCACAGCAGATGGACACAGCGAGCACAAGCAGCAAGGGGGGAATAAATAAATTAATTAATTTTAAAAAAAGAAAAGAAAAGAAAGAAAGCTAGAGAATAATCTAGGGACTGAATAACAGTAAACCCAGAGGTGGATGAGAATTGTGTTCAATGGTACAGATGCAAGAGTGTCCTTTGTGAGCTAGAGCAGATGTACATCACTATTGAAGGGTGGTGGGAATGTGGAGAAGCATGGGAAACACACAACTGGGGTGACCTATGGACTGTGGTTAACAGCAATACTGTAATATTCATGTATCTATGCCAAAGAAAATACACCAAATGTAAGATACTTTGGTTAATAGTAATATTCTGAAGATGCTCTTTCATCATTAGCTAAAAATGTTGCACAACAATGCAAGGTATTGGTAGGGTGAAGTATAAGAGCCCTGCATAATGTTATGCATGTTTGTTTTGTAAGTTCACAACTATTAGTATACACTTATTGTTTATGTATGTGTATGCATGAGTGATATACTTCAATAAATTTTTTTTAAGGTTAAAAAAACTATTAATGTAACTTAGGGACTATAATTAACAGCAATATTGTAATATTCTTGCATCAATGTCAGAGAAGGTATTGTTTTAAAAATAGGGGATTTTGAAAAAAATACATCAAATGTACGCTATAGACATTTTAAAAAATGATTAAGACGACGAAGGAAATTACAAAGAAAGAAGTAGAGGATATCAGGAAAACAATGAATGAACAACATGAGAGATAAGTAAAGAGATAGAAATTTTAAAAAGGGACCAAACAGAACAACTAAAGTTGAAGACCACAATAACTGAAAGGAAAAATGTCCAGGAGGGTTTCAAGAACAGAATGGAGCTGGAAGAAGAATGAATCAGTGAACTTGAAAACAAGATACTTGAAAAGTATAGACTAAGGAGCAGAAAGAAAAAATAAATATTAAAAGCAAAAATAGCCTAAGACAGCTATGGGACACCATCAGGTGCACCAATATATGAAATATGGGAGTCCCAGAAAGAGAAAAAAGACAGAAAGGGGCAGAAAGAATAGTCAAAGAAATAATGACAGAGAACTTCTTAAACTTAGTAAAAGATGTGTATATACATAGCCAATAAGCTCAGAGAACACCAAACAGGATAAACATGAAGAAAAATACATCCCACCATATGTTGATTACACTATCAAATGCAAAGGACAAGAAGAGTTCTGAAACTGCATGAGAAAAGCAACATGTTACATACAAAGAAGTCCCAATTAGACTGCCTGCCGATTTCTCATCAGAAACCATGGAGGCAAGAAGGCAGTGGATTGAAATACTTAACATGCTGAAAGAAAATAAATGGCCAGGAAGATTTTTATATCCAATGAGACTATTTTTTTCAAAACTGAGGGAGAGATTAAGACATTCTCAGATAAACAAAAGCTGAGGGACTTCATCATCACTAGATGCCCTAACTGCAAAGCTAAATGGAGTTCTTCAGACTGAAATGAAAGGACACTAGTAAGTGGTTCAAAGCAGTATAAAGAGAAGAAAAGAAAAGAAAAAGATTAAAGAAAAGAAAAAAAAAAAGCAGTTTAAAGAAATAAAGATCTGAGGTAAAGGTAACCATTTGGATAATTATAAATGCCAGTATTATTGTATTGTATTGCTTGGTATGTAACTCTACTTCTACTTCCTATGGGTACTAACATGCAAATGCACAGAAAGTAATGATACAGCTATGTATTTGGACATACAATGTGCAAAGATTTAAGTAGTAACAAGTACAAAAAAGGGTGGGGGGAAAGAGGGATATAGGAAAAGTGTAAGTGCATGCTACTGAAGTTAATCTGGCATCAAACTATGTGTTATATATTTAGAAAATTAAATTTTAACCCCATGGTAACCACAAGAAAATCAGATGAAAAATATATCCAGACAGAAATTAGAAGGCACTCAATATGGTATAACATAAGAAAGCAAAAAAATATAAAAGTAAGCTTTAAGGGAAGTGAGGAACAAAAAAGGTAAAAGACTTACAAATGGTAAATAGCAAAAAGGCAGAAGAAAGACCTGTATTATCAGGAGTGACTTTAAAATGTAAATGGATTAAATTCTCCAGCCAAAGGAAGAGATTGGCAGAATGAGTAAAAAAAGCAGGACCCAACTATATGCTGTCTGTAAGAGATTCACCTTAAAGATACAAGTAGGATGATGGTGAAAGGATGGCAAAATATATATCATGCAAATAATAACCAAAAAAGAGCTGGGGTGGCTATACTAATATTGGATAAAATAGATGTTACTTCAAAAACAGCTATAAGAAACAATGATGGTCACTACATACTGATAAAGGGGGACAACAACAGGAAGATATAACAATTATAAATATATATGCATTTAACAGCAGAGCCCCAAAATATATGAAGCAAATACTGAAAGATTTGAAGGGAGAAACAGACCATTCTACATTCATAGTAGAAGACCTTTACATACCATTCTCAATAACAGCTAGAACATCCAGTTAGAAGACCAGTAAGGAAGTACAGGTCATGCACGATACACTAAACCAAACAGATCTAACACACATATATAGAACACTCACCCAACAAAAACAGAATATACATTTTCCTCCAGTTCACATGGATCATTCTTCAGGATGGACTGTATGTTAGGTTACAAAACAAATCTCAATAAACCTGAAAATACTGAAAACATAAAATGTATATTCTCCAACCCCAATGGAATGAAGCTAAAAATTAATAACAGAGGGAGAAAGGGAAAAATTCACAAATACATGGAAATTAAACAACATACTCAAACAACCAATGGATTAAAGAGGAAATAAGAAGCAAAACTAGGAAATATCTTGGGACAAGTGAAAATGAAAATACAACATACCTAAAATTATGGAATGCAGCGAAGGCAGAGCTGAGAGTGAAATACACAGTTCTAAATGCTTACTTTAAAAAAGAAGACTTCAAATCAGAGACCTAGCCTCAAAAACTGGAAGAAACAGAAAAAGAAGATCAAACTAAACGCAAATCAAATAGAAGGAAGGAAATAACAAAGATTAGAGTGGACATAAGTTAAATAGAAAACAAAAAAACAAAAAAACAAAAAATGGAATCAACGAAACCAAAAGTTGGTTCTTTGAAAAGCTCAATGAAATTGATAAACCTTTGGCTAGACTGACAAAAAAAGAGAGAAGATACAAATAAAAATAAGAAATGAAAAGGGGGACATTGCTACTGACCTCACTGAAACAAAAGGACTGTAAATGGATACTACGAATAACTGTATGCCAATGAATTAGATAACCTATATGAAATGGGCAAATACTTAGAAACACATAAACTACCTACACTGACTCAGGAAGAAATAGATTTCAACAAACCAAAGAGTAAAGAGATTGAATCAGGAATCTAAACTTCCCAACAAAGAAAAACCCAGTACCAGATGGCTTGACAGGGGAATTCTACCAAACATTCCAAGAAGACTTAAATCCAATTCTGCTCAAATTCTTCCAAAATCTTGACGAGGAGGGAACACTCCCTACTCATTCTACAAGGCCAACATCAACCCCATACCACAGTTGGATAAAGATACCACAAGAAAAGAAAAAACTACAGACTAATATCTCTTTTGAATGTAGATGCAAAAATCTTCAACAAAATACTAGCAAACCAAATCCAAAAGCATATTAAAAGAATTATAAGCTGGGAGTGCCCACTTCCCACATGGGAGGTCCTGGGTTCAGGTCCCCATGCGTTCTGAAAAAAAAACAACAAATGAAAAAACCACCTTAGGGAGCCAATGTGGCTCAGTAGTTGAGTGCCGGCTTCCCATACATGAGGTCCCGGGTTCAGTCCCCAGTACCTGGAAAAAAAAAAAAAATTATAAGCCATGATCAAGTTCAAGTGAGATTGATCCCTAGTATGCAATGTTGGTTCAATGTTAGAAAATCAAGTAACACATCACATTAACGGAATAAAGGGGGAGGAAAAAAATCACCTGATCCTCTCAATGCAAAGGAATTTGATAAAATACAGCAGCCTTTCTTGATAAAAATACTGAGAACACTAGGAATAGAAAGAAGCTTTCTCAACATGATAAAGGGCACATATGAAAAGCCCACAGCTAACATCCTACTTAATGGTGAAAGACTAAAAGCTTTCCCTCTAAGATCAGGAACACGACCAGGAAGTCTACTATCACCACTGTTATTCAACATTGTAGTGAAAGATCTTGCCAGATCAATTAGGCAAGAAAAAGAAATAAAAGACGTCCAAATTGGAAAAGAAGGGAAACAAATGTGGCTTAAGCGATTGGGCTACCGTCTGTCATATAGAAGGTCCAGGGTTTGATTCCCGGGGCCTCCTGGTGAGAGGCAAGCTGGCCTGTGTGGAGTGCTTGTGCAGCAAGATGATGCAACAAAAAGAGACACAGAGGAGAGACAATGAGACGCAGAGACCAGGGAGCTGAGGTGGCACAAGAGATTGAATGCCTCTCTCCCACTTTGGAAGGTCCCAGGATCAGTTCCTGGTGCCACCTAAAGAGAAGACAAGCACAGAAGAACACACAGAGAGCAGGCAGTGAGTGCAAAAAACAATGAGGGGCGGGGGATAAAAAAAAAAAAAAAAAAAAAAAATCTTAAAAAAAAAAAAAATGTGTCAAATTGGAAAAGAAGTAAAACTTTCCCTGTTTGCAGATGGTATGATCTTATATTCAGAAAGTCCTGAAAAATCCACAACAAAACTCCTAGAGCTAATACACAAATTCAGCAAAGTGGTGGGGTATGAGATCAACACCCCCAAATCAGTAGTGTTTCTATACACAAGCAACGAACAATCAGAAGAAATCAAGGAAAAAAATATTCCACTCACAATAACAATTAAAAGAATCAACTATCTAGGAATAAACCTAACCAAGGATGTAAAGGACCTGTACATAGAAAACTACAAAACATTGCTAAAAGAAATTAAGGAAGACCTAAATAAATGGAAGGATAATCTATGTCCATGGTTTGGAAGACTAAACAGTGCTAAGATATCAATACCGGAGAGCGGATATAGCTCAGTGACTGAGCACCTGCTTCCCATGTATGAGGACCTGGGTTCAATCCCGGAAAGAAAGAGAGAGAGAGAGAGAGAGAGGAAGAGAGGGAGAGAGAAAGCGAGAGAGTGAATATATATTCCATGCCATGAAAAGAATAGAAAAATACTGTAGGACTGCTCTATTATGAATTAAATATATTGTATAAATTTATGGAGTTAATAACTAAGATATGGGTAGAAACAGGTTAGAGAATGGAAAGCTAAGGTTAACTTGTGCAGAATTGTTAAAAGGGTGTGTGTTAACCTTACGAAATATATAGAAAAGGTAAAAGCACAACATAATGTTTGTAACTAGTAGTGCTATTATATAGGAATGACGGTGGTTGAAACGGAAAGTCTAAGGTCATGTATGTTACTAGAAGGAAAGCTAAAAAAGTGTAACATGGGACTGTAAAACATAGTAAAACCTCATGTGAAATATGAATATGGGTAATATCACATAACTAAGAATGTTTTTCTTTGAAACTGAACAAATGTATGTTAATGTCACAAGATGTTAATATCAGGCAAAAAAATATTTTATGCTAAGTGAAAGAAACCAGACACAAAGTACTACATATTGTAAGATTCCATTTATATAAAATGTAAATGTAAATCAATTTATAAAAATGGAATTAGATTAGTGGTCATGTAGGGCTGGGGAAAGATAGAGGGATTGAGAGGTGACTGCTAAAGGGTGTGGAATTTTTCTTTTTGAAGTAATGAAATTGTTCTAAAATTTTTTGTGATGTTGAATGCACAACATTGTGATTATATTAAAAGCCACTGAGGGATGTGGAAGTGGCTCAACCAGTTGGGCACCCACCTACCACATGGGAGGTCCCAGGTCCAGGTCCCAGTGCCTCCTAAAGAAGACAATCCGACACCTGCACCCACCCCAGTGAGAGCTAGACGCCGCACCCCGCCGCAATGAGCAGACACCTAAAATGAGCATATGCCACAGGCCAGCAGATGCCGCAGCCTGTGGGGAGAAGGTGTTCCTCAGGCTGTTGGGCATTCACCTCCCATGTGGGAGATCCCAGGTTCGGTTCCCAGTGCCTCCTGGAGAAAGGAAGCAGAAAATGAGCAGACAGACAAGAGAACCATCTGGGGGAAAGGGAGAGGGGGGAATAAATTAAAAATAAAGTAAATAAATCTTTTTTAAAAAGCCATTGATTGTACACTTTGGATAGATTGTATATGTGAATATATCTCAAAGTGCTTTAAAAACAGCAACAATCAAAAAAAAAATTTTTTTTCAACCCTTTTTATAAACCATCTACTCAGCCCAGGAGGGTTCCTTCTTCACTAAGACATGAAAAACTAGATCATACTTAGAGCAGGAAGGTTTTAACTATTCTTCCTTCCTAATAGCTTCACCCTACCCTCACTAGGGGTTATCCTCAGAATTGAACTTTCCAAAGAGGACAAGAGAGGGATTAAAATAATCTGGGCTGGATCTATGGATAAAAGCAAGAGAACAGCAGGAACCTTCCAGAACATTCAGTGAGAGGTGGAGGAGTGGCAGCTGCCTGAGCTGTGCACAGCGCCACGCTCCTTCCTGCTTCCCCTTGCCAGCCTCTGTCTGCTCACTGGCTGTAGAAAATGGTGAAAGAAACCATGTACTAAGATGTTTTGGGGGTCAAACCCAATGCCACCAAGAAGAGCTGAAAAAGGCTTACAGGAAACTAGCCTTGAAGTACCACCCTGATAAAAATCCAAATGAGGGTGAGAAGTTTAAACAGATTTTTCAAGCTTATGAGGTGCTCTCTGATGCAAAGAAAAGAGAATTATATGACAAAGGAAGAGAACAGGATATCAAAGAGGGTGGAGTAGGTGAGGGTTTTGGCTCCCCCACAGACATCTTTGATATGCTTTTTGGAGGTGGCAGAAAGATGCAGAGAAAAAGAAGAGGTAAAAATGTTGTACATCAGCTCTCAGTAACCTTAGAAGATTTATATAACAGTGCAAAAAGAAAACTAGCTCTGCAAAAGAACGTGATTTGCAACAAATGTGAAGGCCGAGGTGGTAAGAAAGAAGCAGTAGAGTGATGTCGCGATTGCCAAGGTACTGGACAGCAAATAAGAATTCATCAGATAAGACCTGAAATGGTTCAGCAAATTTAGTCTGTGTGCATGGAGTGTGCCAGGGCCATGGGGAACAGATCAGTCATAAAGATAGATGTAAAAGTTGGAATGGAAGGAAAATAATTCAAGAGAGGAAGATTCTAGAAGTTCATATTGATAAAGGCATGAAAGATGGCCAGAAGATAACATTCGTTGGTCAAGGAGACTAAGAGCCAGGACTGAGGCCAGAAGAGAATATCATTGTTTCAGCTCAGAAAGATCATGCTGTTTTTACTAAACGAGAACACCTTTTCATGCGTATGGACATACAGCTGGTTGAAGCACTGTGTGGCTTCCAAAAGCCAATATCTACTCTTGATAACCGAACTATAGTCATCACCTCTCATCCAGGTCAGATTGTCAAGCATGGAGATATCAAGTGTGCACTAAATGAAGGCATGCCAATTTATCATAGGCCATATGAAAAGGGTCACCTAATCAAAGAATTTAAGGTAAACTTTCCTAAGAATGGCTTTCTCTCTCTTGAAAAACTGTCTTTGCTGAAAAAGCTTCTACCTGAGAGGAACAAAGCAGAAGAAACTGAAGAAATGGATCAGGCAGGACTGGTGGACTTTGATCCCAATCAGGAAAGAGTGCCATTCAATGGATAAGTATATGAGGGTGATGAACATCACCCCAGAAGTGGTGCTCAGTATCAAACCTCTCAGTGGGGGCCAGTGATTAACACTCACTACTGGCATTTTATATGCAATAGTGAATAAGTGAAGGACTGTAATCATAATATGCTCACTACTTGCTATTGTTTTGTTTCAATATTCAACTATAGTAGTGTTTTAAAAGTTGGATGAAGAATAAACTCAAATATAAAAGCTCTGACTTTGCCCTGTATGTATAATGATTTCAGTGTGCAAGATGAAGTTCATTATTTGTAAAAACTATTTTTGGTTTAAAAAAAGAAAAGTCCCATTAGCACTTGTTAGGCCATACCTTGTAATTGTTTTTCTCTATATACATTGATTAGCTTAGAGTGAAATGCTAGGTATACGTATTGACTTCAGTGTATAACCCTTCATTGTTAAGCTGTGAAATCAGAGCTATATTTAAGTGGCAATCAGGGAAAAAAAAAACTTAATTTGTAGAGAAGTGTTAGTCTGTAGTTATTTGTATTAAGTGGGATTTGTGATGCTTCTGCGTTTATTCTATTGCCTCAATTGTTATATGAAGACGGTACAGTATATAATTTAGCCTGTTAGTAACAGAAATGATAGCTTTCTAAAGAAGGGTTTATCATAATATGCTGCTTCTTGAGGGCATGCACTTTACAGTTTTATTCCCTTCTGCTGTGCCATCTTTTTTTTTTTTTTTTTTTTTTTTACATATAAATATGTTGCTCAGTTCTGGTTTCATTTTTTTTTTTAGCCCTTCTCTTTGGACCATGATAAGCCCTAGAGGAATGATTGTAGAAGCTGGGTAACTTAGAAGTTAAGGTGAAGAGAAATTTACATGGAAGAGAAGGTTGCATGTATGGGCTCACTTTAAACCATTTAACTTATGCTCCAAAGTAACTGTAATTTAATGTTGGTAGTCTAGCAAATTATGAATAACTTTAATTGTATACTTAAAAGTCATCATATTTTCACATGCCTAAATTTGGATATCAGAACTTAAGTGATTCTTGAAATATATACTGTCTCTTTAATATACTGATTACAAAGAAAAAAAAAAGCAAGGGGACACTACAGAAAATGTAGACTGTACATTATTAGATTACCTATCTCTGGCCAAAAAGTTTAATGAATGGAAAATACCATTAACAGATGTTGACTATTAGCTTCTCACACCAAGAGACAAAATGCATCGAAATGAATGCTTCAGTTATAAGCAATGAAAAAACATGATGCAAATTTTCTCAAAACTGTTCAAGGTAACAAAAATTCATATAAAATCACATGGTATGGGGGCGGATGTGGCTCAAATGGTTGGGCGTCCGTCTGCCATATGGAGGGACCTGGGTTCAATTCCCGGGACCTCCCGGTAAAATAAAATAAAATAAAATAAATCACATGGTATGGGTCAATTCAAGCCAAATGACAAAATATGTATCTACCATAATTGTTTAGTTTCTAAGAACTAAATGAATACTCATCTCTCTTTATTTAAACTTATCTTTATCTTGCAGAACAAGCTTTGAGAATCCCACTAGGAAAACACGGTGACCTAACACCATACTAGGGCCTCAGACACACAGACACATAGATACAAACTGCAACAAGGTTAAACAACCTCAAAAGTTTGAAAACTACTATACAAAAGAATGTTAGTTAAGGCTAAGTATCCATTATCCCTCCGAAGAAAAGGAAACCAAAGAAAGATAATGGAAATTTAAGCCTAATTAATGGCTAAGGCCATTTAAAAGGTTAAAATGATATACTAGAATCCATTAAGGTCATAAAATCTGATGTTATGTGTTGGTAGTATTATATTATACTATACAACAGAACTCTAATCTGGACCACTTCCAGAAAGATGAAAAGATGGGAGTAATTCCTCTAAAATATAATTTCAATTTGCATACCTCTATCATACTACCTTACCATAATTAATCTGTTCACAAGTCTTTCTCCAATACTAGACTAAGCTCTTGAAGAGTAACTAGCACATTGCATAGGGCAGCATGAGCCCTCAAAAAATGCTTTCTGAATGAATGAACAAGCAGCAGTATCCCTACAAACCAATTCAATATCAAGGCTTCAGAGCAGAGCATGGTGCATACCACATTTAGGGAGCAGTTAATTGAAAAACAATTAATGGCAAATAATATTTTTGGGGAAAAAAAGTCATACCATATGGGTCATACAAATAAATGCTAAACTTGTTAACCTGAATATAGATAAGATATTTCTGAATTAAAGTTTTTATTTGATGGCCACAAAAGTGAATCTACCTATAACTTCCTCACATTGAAATACAAGATGTTCTCTGAAGAATCTTTCAACATTCATGATAATGTAATAAAGAAATCTCTTAACCTAAATTAGTAAATTAGACCAATTACTGAACGGAATAAAGTCCAAGCCCAACTATGTGTTCAATTTGTGGGTCAAATGCCTTGAGCAATTCTTTCTCTTCAAGACTGCAGAAAAGTATAAACAACCCTCTTGACTGCTGAAAAGGACAAAAATCATTTCTTTTTCTCACAAGTATGTACCCCCAAAGCAATTATTTTCTGCTCCCACCAAACTCAAAGTAACGTACCCTCCACCCGCCCTCCCCCATCAAAGCATACTAGAGTATCTTTGGCTGTTAAGAATCTCAGATGGCAATAAAAATTACAATACAACAAAATCATATTTCTTTCTAAGTATGTTTTCATCCCCAATCATCTTCCTCTACACTAATTTAACTATCAAGTATTAGCAATCAAGGAAATCAGAAAATTCTCAGAATAGAAATTACAAACTGCTTTTTTTTCCCTTCAATTTGTTATTGTTCATAAATTCCAAATTCAGGGTATACATTACCAGGAGAGGGGTTTTCTGTCAGTGCCTAAATTTAAATGCAAATTACTATTTTGCATATGCAATTTTCCTCCTGAACCTATATATAATACTGATCAGTATCCAAGTGTAAAAAAAAATTTTTTTCTAATTAAAAAAAAAAACAGGGAAGCGGCTGTGGCTCAATCAGTGGGGCTCCCGTTTGCCATATGGGAGGCCCTGGGTTCGGTTCCCGGGGCCTCCTGGTGGGGGCAGGCCTGCCCGCATGGCGCGGTTGGCTGACCCGGCGGGCACAAGCAGCAAGGGGGGGATGTATGAATAAATAAATAAAATCTTAAAAAAAAAAAACAAACAAAAACATGACTGTGTTTACTTTAAAAACTTAATGCCTAATCACCAAGAGGTTCTAATGCTCTGTGCACTAAAAAAATGGTTACTGCCAGCTCTACCCAGGAATGACAGCTTGGAAGAGACCAGCTGTTCTGAAAAGATAAACTTCTTGTGACCTCAAATAGGGTAAGGCAGGATTACATACAATATCTGTAGATGCTTCAATTAATAAAACTAACTCAACATTAAAGAGCTAAGAGCCCATAGAGTCAGATATGTGAACTGGAAAGCTATCTAAATGTATGAATGCATAAAAGAAAAAGAAGCAGGAAAACTGTCTAACCCAAATCAACACAAGAAATCAACCTGCAATTGAGCTTTTCAAGTCCTGAAAACATAATAATAAGGTTCTTAAGGTTAACAACACATTCAAGTTCCAAAATAAAGCAACTATATTAAAAATACAATTGGCATAAAATTTCAATTCTACCACATACTCCATGTTAGATGACACTATAATAATAGAAAACACGTATAGGGTTTAGTTTTATGGATAGGCACTAAAATGTGAAGTTCTGTGCACTTCACATTTTAACTCATTTAGTTAAACATTCATGTGGGACAGGTACTATTATCTCCATTTTATAGAAGAAGAAGCTGAAGCACAGATAAATTAACTTGCCCAATGTCACAATGGTAGTAAGAGGCAGAGTAGGGAATTTAATCCCAGCAGTTTGCCTCCAAAGTTCATGCTAACCACTGCACAACGTTTCATAGTAAGGGTTATGCAATGGTCACCTTTTTAAAATCTGGTGTCCTTTTTGAAACCTAAACACTTGGATAACACAAGAAAAGCAGAGCCTTTGGGATCAGACATACCCCTGAACAAGGGTCTCAGTCTCAGCTTACCCATATGTAAAATGAGGATACTTACCTCAGTAAGTTGTTGTGAAGATTAGAGAAGGTAATATTAAAGTGCCAAGAGCAGCATCCAGTAATAGAGGTTCTTAACCTGAGGTTCACAGACACAGACACCTAGCGTCCACGGATGGGCTTCAGAATTCAAGACTCTCATAAATTTTGTATGTGTGCCCAATTTTTAAAGAGTTGTCCATGGCTTTCTATAAACTTTCAAGGAGCACATGATCCCCAAAAGGTTAAGATCCAACTAAGCACATCGCAGGTACTCAAAAAGCGGAAGCTACCTTTTCCTTCTTGTTCTCCACAAACTCTTTTTTCCCTTAAGAAGACACACCAAAGCGTCACAATAAATGCCAATTACTTTCCACCATTTTTATGGCTTGGTTAACTAGCAATATCGGCAAACTTATGTTCCCAGTTTTCTAGTTGTTTAAATAAAGCCCTCAAGTGCTGCTTCATCCCACTTCGCCTAGACGAAAACACGGTATTTACTCAGGGAGGATAGTCCGCCTAGCTGCACGAAGCATCACGCCGGCAAGGAGAACCAAGTAGGAACCAGAGACTCAGAACTAGACCGCCGAGGCGCTGACGCCCCAGTACTAGGGAGTCTATGTTTTCCAAAACTACCGGGCAACGCAGGATCCGTCTCCTCCCTACCCTTGTCCTTCCTTGATACTCAGGTGCGGGGAGGTCTGGGTTCTGCTCAGGACTGGACTGCTGAAGAGAAACGTTACCCGAGATAGGGGTTGAAACGCAGCGAAGTCCCAGCTCTGCCACCCTGGAAGGCGGCGGGAGCACCAAGGAGATAACCAGCCCTCAGCCCTCCCCACCAAGAGACCCCGGAATAGAGCTCACCCAGGGCAGAGAACCGCCTCAAGAGTTTTTTCCTTTTCCAAAGCGACTTCCGCTTCCGGGCTATCCTTTGCCGGAAACAGCATGCAATGGCGTAAAAAGGTCGCGCCACTGGTGATTAAGGAAGTAAGAACGATAGTGCGGCCTAAACATGGTGAGAGGAGGGTCTGAGAAGGGAGGTTGTTAGACCACTTTTTGGCGGATATTGAGACCTTTGGCCAAATTTCCTTCACTTTCCCCTTTCTTAATTTCGTTCTGATCTTCGCTCTTAAACTGCTACGAGCGATGTCTATGATGCCTTACTTTAGGGAGTAGTGAGAAGGCCAGTTGGGGCAGGGAGGATAAGAGTTGGGTATTTGAGAAAAGAAGGGACGGGAATGGGCAAAGGAACAGAATAGACTCAAGAAGATGCAATGTATTTCAACAGTTTTAACTCTAAGATTTCTGTTTCAAGGGGAAGCAAAAGAAAACAAGGAAGTATGCGACTATGAAGCGAATGCTTAGTCTCAGAGATCAGAGGCTGTGAGTGTCCGGAATGGATTGTGTTCACAGACTGCCCAGAGAGATGGGAGTTACATGGGGATAAGTAGTAAAAGATTTTGTTCATGGTTTTTTTTTTTTTTTTTTTTTCCTTTTAATACTATCATGTTTTGGATTTATATAGCATAAGATGGTTGTCAATATTTAATAGCTACTTAGCTGCTGAGCTGTTAAATTGGGAGAGGGGATGGGAAGTAAACATTTAAGTGTTCATTTTGTTCCACCATTATTATATGCTCTGTCTACCATAGCACTGTTAAGCTTCACGATAGTTCTATGAAATAGATAGAATTAGCCCCATGTTCTTGCCATTACACTACCACATTCCCCAGAAAAGACTGTTTTTGTCATTATTAAAAGATGGTGAGGTCAGAGACCATGTTTGTCTTGTGTCTCCAATGCCTGACACTCAGATATTTTTGAAAGAGAGAAAGGGAAAATATCCAGATGTCTCCATCTTATTAAAATCCAGATCACTGTAGAAGAGAGTAGAATGATAGTCATTACAAAGGAGAACCTAAGCAGCTTCCCTACTTCTTTGAAAAATGGACAAAGTTATTAATAAGGACTTTTCTTCACTGTGATTAAGAAACTTAGAACAAGGGAATGGTTGTTAGAGCCTTGAGAGTTATTAAATTATATTACCAGCCTTTCGAATGGATTTATTATGTAATTTTAGGAAAGCCACCACCTCAATAATATTTTTTTCTAGGTAGGAATTCTATTTTATGTAATGATATGTGTTGTTACACTTTCACCCTTTATAAGAGGCATATGGGGAAACCCTTTTCCCCTCCACTGTTGAAACACCTGAGTCTTCAGAAGTAATTACCCACTGCTTGGAAGTGGATTTTGATTCTTGATATGAGAGCTTCTACCTAGGAAAGAAATGATAGTATAATCAACATTTAGTTACCCATTTGCAATTTTATGGATTATTGGCTAGAGATTTTTTAATTCATTATGTTCTTCTGATTAATTATAATACTTCTGGACCACCTCCCACTTCAGTTATTTGTGCTCAGGAAAGGTACACTGATATTAACATAAGGAAGTTACAAGGTAAAATTCCTTTGCAGACAAAAAAAAAAGTGAAACTTGATTTTTGAATGAGAGTGTAACTACTATGGTTTATTCCTCCTCCCCTGGATTTAATTTACTTTTTTTTTTTTTCCTAGTAAAGAAAAGGATAGATTGAAATCTAAAAAGAAAGAAAAGAAAGATCCCAGCACACTCAAGGAAAGAGAAGTGTAAGTAATCAAGAATTTCAGGTTTTCCTTTAAAACTGGAAGAGATATTCTAAAACTGTAGACCTCTTAGAAATCCAGGCTTTCTCTCAGCTGATTTGTTCAATCATTTGTGAGTAAAACTGACACAACATGCAGATGAAAATAGTATTGATAAGCATATACCAATTCTACAGTTTCAAAAGTTTTTGGATTTTATGGAGCAATAAAATTTCTCGTAAAATCCTCTGGACCAATCAAGGATTATTAATTTTTTTTTTCTTTGCCAAGTAAGACTCTTTCCAAAGAATAATTACCATTGTTTATGTTTAACACACCAGTATTTCATAAAAAAGAGAGTGTATCACCAAAAAAAAAAAAAAAAAGATTAAGGACATTTTCAGAATAAAGGTCATTTTTTAAAAATAAATACATTTCAGCTTATAAAAACCTCATCATATTTTCTCCATTTTTCTCATTTTGCCCTGATTGGTGATGTACGTATCATCACAGGTAGACACTGGTTCATGGACTAGCATTTAGAACCACAGCCATATTCAACCTAGATATCTTTGGCTTTTCTGTAATCCTAACACTGGACAGTAGTTCTCCTATACCACGCTCCATAAAGCCATTTTAGGATTCTGTGAGTATGACAAACTTGCTGTAGTAGCATTCTAATCATAATAGCTGTGTTCTACCTCCCTATCCTTGTGGCTCTTCTATTTCTGCTAAAGGAAAAGGAAGAGTTGGGTTGAAGAATTGTTTTGTGGGGTTTTTTTTGGTGTTTTGTGTGTGTGGGGGGGTGACTGTTAAATCCCTCCTAATTTTCCATTCATTTCCCTAAGCATGTGACACTGGTCCTAATTCTTTATTTTTTATTCACAAACTCTGCATTGTCCTCCATGGCATGTGTGTGATCCCTCTGGGGACCAGGGCCTAAGAAGTCATGAGACTCAGTCTGGTAAATACAAACTTCTAGGTCCATTCTCACCATCAACAGTACAATTTTGAGCTAATTTAAATCGGCTCCTCGTTTGTTTAATTGTGGATAATTGCTTTTTTAAAGTTGTGGCAAAGCATAGTAGGCTTGAGATTGAGATATGCTGTTACTTTCTTCTTCACCTTTTTAGAATTTATTTCCAGTGGACAAGGAAAAGGGAGCTTAATCTACAGCAAACTGTCCCAAGCAGAGACTTCTTTTTTATTGTTGATACCAAAATATCAATGTAGACATTACTTTGTGTCCTTGTGTTCTTTTTCCTTTAGGCCCCAACACCCTTCCTGCTTATTCTTCCAATATAATACACAGCTGGGCCCACCTTACCACATCCTGGTTGATACCAACTTTATCAACTTTTCCATTAAAGCCAAACTAGATTTAGTGCAGTCAATGATGGACTGTTTGTATGCCAAGTGTGAGTATCATACTTTTATATTTCTGTAACATTTCTACAGAATAGTTCATTGTATTTATGCAAAAATGAAAAGAAGAGGGTGGGGCTCTAGTAATTGAATTGCTGGCATTTACTTTGTTCACCATAGCAATGGCCATTTTCAATGAATTGAAATATAATGCAAACTGAGTAGGAATAATTAAACTTTCACAATTCAGAAGAAAGCATTTAGAGTGCTTTAACCATCATTATGGACCACAATTTTAAACATAGAAAGGAAATTTTTTGTTTAAGAATTCTGGATTTTAAAATTCTGAATAAATGAAAATTTATTAGATTTTTCAGCATACATATTTTTTTAAGTTGAGGGGAAAACATTCTGCACTCCACTGTGGAAAAGCTAAATAAATGTTGCCATTTAAGATCACAGAACCAGAAGTTGGATGATGGTCAGTGATGCCTAAGTTTATTTAGTTTGGTATTTATTTGACTCACAAAGGATCTGAGGTAGTTTATTTACACCTAGGTAAGGAGTTTACCATTCATAAATTTCCCTTGAGTATTTGGGTCACCCCTCCTTTGTATGTTCTTCTTTCACTACTAGGGGAAGAAAAAAGAAAATGTATGCCATATACAAAAAAATAACTTCCTGATAGAAAGATCTGTTACATTTCATTGTGGGTTTATATTCATACACTTTCCAGCCACTTGGTTAAAGATACAAATGAAAAATAAGATTTATATTCTGCCATAAAGAATAAATTATTGGCATCAAAGGAAAAAAATTTCATCTCCCTCTTTTTTTTTTTATTTTTTTTTTATTTTAAAAACTTATTGAAGTATATCATTCATACCCTCCTTTATGTTTAAAGGATGTTATATGATGAACAGAGTGATAGTACTATAAATATTGTTTGTTGGTTTATTAAAACCAGCAAGATTGGAAGAAATTGATGTGTGAAGGGTGGAAGGGATCATAATTCTTAAAATGACTAAAATGAATAAGTGTAAAACATAGTTGCGTATGTTTATTATATAAAGATACAAAGTGGATGTGGCTTAAGTGGTTGAATGCCTGCTTCCCACATAAGAGGTCTGAGTTCAGTTCCTGGTACCTCCTAAAAACAAAAGCAAACAAAAACAACTAATTCAGGGAAGCTGATGTGGCTCAGTGGTTGAGCGCCAGCTTCCCACTTACAAGGTCCTAGGTTCAATCCCTGGCCCTGGTACCTCAAAAAAAAAAAAAAAAGATGCAAAGATAACCACCAGGTAAGAGAGACAGCTAATGGAGTAAAGTAGTCACCTCTAAGGATCAGGATTGATGGGTGGGGAAAGGTCAGGGGACAGTTTTGTTTTGTTTTTATAGGCCTTTCCATATTTATTTTTTAAGCTATGTACATATAATACTTTAAAAAAAAATCTTTTAGAAATAATAAAGAATAGACTGAAGTTGAGGTAATATTGTATCTTTAACAGTGGGCCTTGGGTGGCCTATATGAAAGAAGACACTAAACTTGGTAGGCTCTTTGTATTCCCCATGAGGCTTCTTACAGTTGAGTTGCTTCTCCAAGTATGCTGTGACATGTTTATAAATGAAATGGATGGAGTTCGGTATGGCCCCTTGGAGGTGAATTATTTCCTTGCCTCTATGGCTCCACCACTAAAACTAGATGGTAACTGTTTAGGAGAGCTTTAGTCCTGTAGTTAGGCTTTACCTAGGTATAGATACCTTAGAATAAAGCTGTAATGCATAGTTCATTTGTGTGCCTTACCTACAAACAAACTTATTAAGGAAAATACCACTTTCTGCAGTATTCTGTGTAAGATTGAAAAAACATTCAGGTAAGTACAAATTCAGTTATCTAGGAGACTCTGAACTCTTTTAAGCCCTGCTTATTTAATTAATTGTTTTGCTTGCTTTTATACCTAAAGGAAGGCCTTTGTCTTCCTATTACCTTGAAGATGCCCCTTTGACCTTTTTATAGCTTCTGATCCCTTCCATTTCCCCCTAATAGTCCAACAAATAGTCCCCCTAGCTTCCCACCAGCTTTCTCTTCTTCCTGTGAGCCTGGTTGTCTGTTACTTTGCCCTTCCTTATAGTGATCTTCCTAGACCTACTTCCTTACTCCATTTGCAAGCTCTTTTCTTGCTTCACTGCTACAATGAAGCAGTGAAAGCAAGAACCAATCCCTTCATCTCCCCCAGCCGTAGGCAACCACTAATCTACTTTCCATCCATATAGATATGCCTATTCTGGGCATTTCATATAGATGGGAACATACAACATGGCTCTGAAATTGCTCCTCCCAAACAAAGCATTTAGTGCTACCTGATTCCATGACTTTACCTCCATTTTACAACTGCTTTTTCTCCTGGGCATTATTTTACTTTTAAAATTTCTTAACATTTTCCCTCTTGCAAAAATATTAATGAACTTGTGAAAAAAAAAATCTAGCATGAAAAATGAAAGTTCCTTATAATGCCTTTCCTCAAGGAAGGGCAATTATTAAAAATTTATATTCAATCTGTGTGGATGGGAGGTTATTTTTGTTTATTTTCTTAATGAAAATGGAGCATACATTATTTACTCTTTTGCTTTTTTTAGTTTATTTAAAAGCTTTATTGAGATGCAATTCACATACCATACAATTTACCATTTAAAGAGTGCAATTCATTGGCTTTCCGTATATTCACAGTTGTGTATCCATCACCACAATCAATTTTAAAACAATGTCATTACCCCAAGAAGAACCCACACCCCTTAGTCATCAGCCCCCAATCCCTTCTTCTCCCCCAGCCCTAGGTAACCACTAATCTACTTTCCATCTCTATAGATGTGCCTATTCTGGGCATTTCATATAAATGGGAACATACAACATGTGGCCCTTTGTGAATGGCTTCTTTCACTTAACATCAGAGTTCATCCATATTATAGCATGTTTCAGTACTTCATTTCTTTTTTTTTCTTTTGAGGTACTGGGGCCAGGAATTGAACTCCAGACCCCGGGCTCAACCACTGAGTCGCATAAACTCATCTGTGTTGGTTATTTTCATTTGTTTGCTAGTTGTTTGTTTTTGTTTTTAGGAGGCACTAAGAACCAAACCCGGGACCTCCCATGTGGAAAGCAGGTGCTCAACCACTTGAGCCACATCTACTCCCCCTTTTATTACCAAATAATATTTCATTGTATGGGTATCACATTTTACTTATCCATTTCTCCTTGCTTTTTATTTATTTATTTATTTATTTATTTTATTTTTATTTTTTTTTTAAAGATTTTTTATGTATTTATTCATTTATCCCCCCCTTGCTGCTTGTGCTCGCTGGGTCAGCTAACCACGCCGAACCCGGGGCCTCCCATATGGTAAACGGGAGCCCTACTGATTGAGCCACAGCCGCTTCCCTCTCCTTGCTTTTTACATTAAACAATATATCTTGAAATTTTTCCATGCCATATATGTATTAGACCTCATTCTTTTTTTGTTACATTGCAGTGCATTGTTAAAATACATGTTTTTTAAATCTCTCCTTTATTAGACATTGGAACTATTTCCAGTTTTTCCCTGTTATAAACAAGGCTATAGTGAATATCTTTGTGAATATGTCTCTGTGCAAGGGTGTAAGGGTTTATTTCTTTAGGATACAATTTTTAGAAGCCATATCACATTATCGAAGAATATGTATATTTTTTATTTTAATAGACACTACAAAATTGCCCTCAAATAATTATATCAATTTATACACCTACCTAGTATGAAAATACCTGTTTCTCAATATTGGGTATTTTTATCTGCTTAATCTTTGCCTATCTAATACATAGAAAATGAAAATTTATTTCAATTTTGATATCTTTAATTAGGAGTGAAGTTGAGCATCTTTATTCATTGACCATTTGTATGTCTTCTTCTATGAATTGAAATGTAGCATACTGGTTAAGAGCCCAAGCTGTAGAGCCTGACACACTTGATTGTTCAAATCTTGGCTTCACCATTTATTATCTGGTTATTTAACCTCTTTGTGCCTTAGATTCCTCATCTGTAAAATAGGGATTATAATAATAATGCTAGAACCTACCTAATAGGAGTTACTGTGAAGATTAAGTGAGATAATCCTTGTAAAGTGCCTAGCACAGTGTCTGACAACTATCACGTAATTAAAAGCTATTATTATAAACTCTTTATATAGTAAAGAAATAAGCCCTGTGAGAAATGTGATGGAATATTTTTCCCAGGTTTTTTTTTTTTTTTTTTTTTAATTTTGAAATAACTTTCAAACTTACAGGACAATTATACAAACCCCATACAAAGAACTCCAGCATACTCCTAACCCCTCAGATACCCAGATCTGTGAATCTTAATATTTTGTACATTTTCCCTGTTGTTCTGTCTATCCATCTACCTGTCCATTTTCTGAACACTTGAGAGTAGGTTGTATACTTTCTGCTCCTTGAGTACTTATTACTGCCATGTACATTTCCTAAGAACAAGGATATTGACTTACGTAACTACCTTACGTGCAGTAATCAAGTTCAAGAAATTTGACATTGATATAAATCTTACAGTCTATATTCCAACTTTTTCAGATATCCCAATAATGTCCCTTAGACCCTTTTATTTTGCATTAACTGCCATTCCCCCTGCCTCCTGCCCCTGGAACCTGTACTCTAATTTCTGGCTTTATGAACTTGCATATTCTCCAATCTAACATCGTCAATCTATAATAATCTCGTTTACTTTGATACTAACTTAACTTAAGTAGTGTACACAAACTATGTTCCTGTACCCCTCCATCCCCCCATCTTTTTGTAGTTCTTGTCACAAATTACATGTTTATACATTATAAGATTAAAACTCCTGATTTATCATTACATTTTATGCCTTTTAGATCCTGTGGGAAGTAAAAAATGGAGTTACAAAAGTTGTTTGTAAACGTTTGGAAATGAGTAGAAATGGTGAAAGCACATCTTGTGATTTGTAATTAGTAGCGCTAACATGGGTATGATGGTGGTTTGTTTTTTGTTGTTGGTTTTATGTGAAGTAATGAAAATGCTCTAATATTGATTGAAGTCATGAATGCACAACTCGGTGATTATACCAAATGCCATTTATTGTACACTTTGAGATAAATTGTATGGTTTATGACCAAAAAAAATAATAGGGGTTTGGGGGGAAAATACACCAAATGTAAGATACACACTATAGTTAGTAGTAATACTTTGAGGATGCTCTTTCGTAATTTGTTACAAATGTTTCACAACAATGCAAGGTATTTGTGGTGGGGTGATGTATGGGAGCACCGTATGATGTTATATATGTTTGTTTTGTAAGTTCATAACTTTTACTATACACATTGTTTATATATGTTCATGTATGAATGATATATGTCAATAAATTGTTTTTAAAATGAATTTTTAAAAAGCCATATGAAAAAACAAAACCAAAAAAAGCTATATGAGTAAAATACTCACTGCAAAAAAAAAAAAAAAAAAGAGTGGAGTTACAAGCCAAAAATGCAATATTACTCCCGTTTATGTTTTTACTTTATTATGGCTTTTTGTTTCATAGTTGTCAAACTACCCTTATTTCCTGATATGATCAAATTTACCATCATTTTTTTGGCTTTGTAGTTATTTTCATGTTTCATATTTAATATTTAACAAAGACAGGGATCCAGCTTAATTTTTCTTCAGTGGCTGACCAGTGCCCTAACAGTATTTATTTAAATATCTGTATTTTCTCTACTTGTCAAAACGAGTTTATCTTTTTTTTTCCTGTGAGAATCCCATAATTTTTTCCTAGATCTTAAATTTCTGATAGGACTAGATCTTCCTTATTCCTCTTTGAGTTGTCTCTTAAATATTCTCATAGTCTTCCAGATGAGCCTTGGAATCTTTTAGTTAAAATACTAAAATCGTAATGCTGTGGAGCAGATATGGCTCAAGTGATTGAGCACCTGCTTCCCACATGGGAGATCCCAGGTTCCATCTCCAGTGCCTCCTAAGAACAGAAGCAAAGCAAACAAATGAAACAACCAACTTAGGAGTACTAGCTTCCCATATACAAGGTCCCGGGTTCAATCCCCAGCCCTGGTACCCAAAAAAAAAAAAAAAATCATAATGCTGTTAATAAATGTTTTTTAAAATATATTAAAAATTTTTTTGATTATGATTGTTTTAGATTCAGAGGTTAATTTGAGGAAATTGACCTTCATTATGTCATTGTGGTTTACTCTCCAAAAATCTCTCTCAATTTAGTCAAGTTCTTTTGTCCCTCAGTAGAGTATTAGAGCTCATCATATAGGTCCAGCCACATTTGTTCTGTTTATGCTAAGGTACGTTTGAATTTCCTCATTCAACTAATGATCAGTGAGTGAATATTAATCAAAAGATAATAAGCCAGTGTATCTATTATTGTAAAGAAATTGTATGTTGTAAATGACAGAAAAGGAGCCAGCATAAATAAGACTTTTTTTCCATGAAATTTTCAGATTTAAATTTTTTTTTTTACATAGGAATTGTTGAATGTTAATTTAATTTTACAACTGGTCATCTTACTAAATTCTGTTTCTAATAATTTTTTTGTTTTTAAGTTTTCTTGATATAGTATTTATATCATCTTCAAATATGGTACATAGAATTTTTATTAGGGATGATGTTACATTTAAAAAAATGCCTTTTTTACTCTCTGTTGAAGTGAATTTTTTCTCTTTTGAGAGTGAATTATATTAATAGATTTCCTTATATTAAACCACTCTTGTATTCCTTAAATTATCCCCACTTCTTCAGGGAATATTCTATGACTGTACATCTTGTTTCTATTTGCTAATATAAATGCCTTTGTAAAAGATCCAAATAAAATAATCTTTGCCTTTAGTTTTAGTTTTCTGTGCTCTGTTAGTCAGGTCTTGGTGTCGGTGCCATGCTGGTTTTGTAAACTGCAGGCAACAGTGGTTAATACTATTTCTACTTCTGGGAATTTATTGAAATATGAGTTTTTATAAATATTCAATAAAATCCTAAAGAGAAGTGTGGTCTCTGTTAGAATGATATAGGATTTTAGATCTCTTTCAGATCAACCTTATTAATGATAGTATTCTGGTGCTTGTTTTTCACCAACTTCAGCTGTCAAAGACTAAAAGAAGTTGGTATATCTATTGATTTCTTTTTCTCTTTCATACAGCTTTTGCTTTGTATACTTTAGTGCTGCTTTATTTGGTAAATGGATATTCATGACAGTTAAACCTTCGTCTTCTCTTTTTGGATTGAACCCTTGATTGTTATAATTTGACCAATTTTATCCCATTTTGTGCTTTTTTTGTCTTTATTTCAATTTTCTCTGATACTAATTTCATAACCCTGCTTTCCTATAATTTTACTTGCTTGGAATATTTTCCTATTCTTTATTTCCAACCTTTCTGAGTCAGTTCCTTTAAAAAAAAAAATCTATGGTTAGGTCCCTGTATTAGTCAGCCAAAGGGGTGCTGAGGCAAAGTACCAGAAATCTCTTGGCTTTTATAAAGGATATTTATTTAGGGTAAACGCTTACAGTTACAAGTCCCTAAAGACTCCAACTCAAGGTACCATAAGAGGTACTTTCTCACCCAAGTCAGTTACATGTTGAAGCAAGATGGCGGGCAATCTCTGCCTGGTCTCTCCTTCCTTCTTCTTCTAAAGGCTCCATAGGCCCAGCTTCTTCTGATCTCAGCTATAGGCTGGCATAGGGCTTGTTTCTTCCCAGGGCCACAGGATCAAAGTTCTCTCCTCTGGCATCTGTGGAGCTCTTTCTCTTTTCTCGTGTATCTTCTTCTTTGTCTTCTTGAGTGAGTGCCTGTTTATATCAGCCCACCAAGGGGGCAGGGACGTAACCGGAGTTACACCCTACTGATGTTATAGAATCAAAACCCTAATCTTAACACGGTTTAATCAAAGATATCTCAGGGAAGCGGATGTGGCTCTATTGATGGGGCTCCAGTTTACCGTATGGGAGGCCCCGGGTTTGATTCCCGGGGCCTCCTGGTGAAGGCAAGCCAGCCCAAGTGGCGTGGTGAGCTGATGCAGCAAGATGACACATCAAAGGGAGACAAGCAGACACAGAGAGAGCACAAACAGCAAGGGGGAATAAATAAATAAATAAAATCTTTAAAAAAAAGAAAAAAAAAGATATCTCAGCTGAATCTAATACAATCAAAGGGGATCACACCCAGAGAAACAGACCAGACTACAAACATAATCCTTCTATTTTGGAATTAAGTAATATCACACTGCTACAGTCCCATATTGGATACGTTTCTGCATATCATTTGTCACTGACGGGCATTTCTGTCAGTCTGCAAAAAATATAATGATGGTTTGACTCTCCTTCCTGTTTATCTGAGCACTTTGTTAATTGTACCTTCTTTCCTTCTTTGAGCAGGAATGCTAGTTTTTGTGGTTTGTAATTTCTGCTCAGTGTAAAGCTTCCTCTGGAACCTGAATTTGGATATTTTTCACAATACCTGATGAGTCCTCTATCCCCACTCCTGCCCTTCCTCTGTGCAAGCCAGACTCCTTCATGGTGTCTTGATTCAAAAGCAGGGCATGAAAATGGGCCCTCCTAAGTGGAATGTTTGCCCTATCCAGACTCCATGTTTCTCTAAATTAAGGATTGGTTCTTAGAAGGTCCCTTCTGGACTTAACATTTCTAAGCCTACACTCTGCTCAGGATTAGAGGAATTAAATGCAAGTGCTCTGAATATCACTGTTTATGACAGTTTTTGAAATCTGTGGTGTGGGGTTGGGGCAGTTCTTTAGTTTCTTTATAAATAGATTCTTCTCCTCTAGTTCTTATTTTTCGTTTCAGTGTGTTTATTTTGCTATCATCCCAGAAGTCTTCTGGGTTTTAAAACTTACAAATAAGACATAATTCAGAAAGAGTGAAACAGATTTCTTCACAAGTTCTATTACTAATATATATATATATATATATATTTCTTTTTTTTCCCTTCTTTTTTCTTTCTTTTTTCTGGCAGGTATCCCTTGTATAACTGACTGTGTCATGGCCGAAATTGAAAAATTGGGACAGAAGTATCGAGTGGCTCTAAGGTAGGAAAGAGCTAGTCTAGATTTGTTTTGCACTGATAAACTGAAGATTCTTTTTGTGTGTGGTAATATATACAGAACATAAAACTTAGCCTTTTAACCATTTTTAAGTGTACAATTCAGAGGCATTAAGTACATTGACAATGTCGTGTAACCATCACCAATGTCTATTTCCAGAATATTTTCATTATTCCAAACAGAACCATGACATCAGTCAAGCATCTTCTTTTTCTAAAATCTCCTGAGTCTTATCATCAGGGAACTTGAGTACAGTGGTTATGACCTTTGTCTTACGACCCACTGTATACTCAAAAAAGCACTTTTCACAAATATTTCAACTCTATGTGCATCCTTTTCTTTTATTAAGCAAGTACATAGCTCTTTTATATTTTTAAGCAGTTTTACTGAAATATATTCATATATCATATAGTCTAGCCAAAGAGTACAATCAGTGGATTTTAGTTTAATCACAGTGTTGTGCATTCAACACCACAAATAATTTTAGAACAATTTTGTTACTCCAAAAGAAAAACTCTACACCCCTTAGCAGTCACCTCTCAATCCCTCTATCTTTCTACAGCCCTACATAACTACTAATCTAATTCCATCTTTATAAATTGATTTATACTTATATTTTATATAAATGGAATCATACAATATGTAGTACTTTGTGTCTGGATTTCTTTCACTTAGCACAATGTTCGTTTGTTTTGCCTGATATTAACATCTTGTAACATTAACATATTTGTTCAGTTACAAAGAAAAACATTGTTATATATGCGATATTACCCATATTCATATTTCACATGAGGTTTTACTATGCTATACAGTCCCATGTTATGTTTTTTAGCTTTCCTTCTAGTAATATGCATGAACTTAGACTTTCAGCCACTGTCATACCCATATAATAGCACTGCTAGTTACAAGCATTATGTTGTGCTTTCACCTTTTCTATACATTTCCAAATATTAAAAAACGAGCTTTTTACCAGTTCTACACAGGTTGACCTTCAACTTTCCATTCTTTAACATCCTTCTATTTTGTGGTGATCCATATTCTAGTTATTAACTCCATGAGTTTAACAATGTATTTAGTTCATAATAGCGCAATCATACCATATTTGTCCTTTTGTGTCTGCTTGCTTCACTCAACATAATATCCTCCAGGTTCATCCATATTGTCATATGCTTCACGACTTCATTTCTTCTTACATCTGCGTAATATTCCATCCTATGTATACACCAGAGTTTGTTTATCCATTCATCAGTTGATGGACACCTCAGTTGTGTCCGTCTTTTAGCAATCGTGAATAATGCCACTATGAACATCAATGTGCAGGTGTCTGTTCGTGTCACTGCTGTCAGTTCTTCTGGGTATATACCCAGTAGTGGTATTGCCAGGTTACCTGGCAAATCTATATTCAACTTTTTCAGGAACTACTAAACAGTCCTCCACAGTGGATGTACCATTCTGCATTACTGCCAACGCTGGATAAACGTTCCTATCTCTTTACATCCTCTCCAACACTTGTAGTCCTCTGTTTTTTTAATAGTGGCCATTCTAATAGATGAGAAATGATATTTCATTGTAGTTTTGATTTACATTTCCCTAATCACTAGTGATACTGAACATTTTTTTCATGTGTTTTTTCACCATTTTTATTTCTTTGGACAAATATCTATTCAAGTCCTTTGCCCATTTTTCAATCAAGTCATTTGTCTTTTTATTGTTGAGTTGTAGCATCTCTATATATCTTGAATATAAAACCCTTATCAGAAATGTGATTTCCAAATATTTTCTCCCATTAAGATGGCTGCCTTTTCACCCTTTTGACAAAGCCCTTTGAGGTGCAAATGTGTTTAATTTTGAGGAGGTTCCATTTATCTTCTTGATTTTGTTGCTTGTGCTTTGGGTGTAAGATCCAACCAACACCTACCACAAGATCTTGAAGATGTTTCCCTACATTTTCTTCTAGTAGTTTTATGGTCCGGCTTTTATATTTAGGTCTTTGATCCATTTTGAGTTAATTCTGGTATAGGGAGTAAGATAAAGCTCCTCTTTCATTCTTTTAGTTATAAATACCCAGTTCTCCTAGCACCATTTGTTCAAGAAACTGTTTTGTCCCAGTAACATGGACTTGGTAGGTTTGTTAAAAATCAGTTGGGGGAAGCAGATGTAGCTCAAGGAATTGGGCTTCCGTCTACCATATAGGAGGTCCAGGGTTCGATTCCCGGGGCCTCCTGGTGAAAGGCGTGCTGGCCCATGCGGAGAGCTGGCGCAGCAAGATGACTCAACAAAAAGAGACACAGAGGAAAGACAATAAGAGATGCAGCAGAGCAGGCAGCTGAGGTGGCACAAGAGACTGAGCGCCTCTCTCTCTGTCCAGAAGGTCCCAGGATCGGTTCCTGGTGCTGCCTAAAGAGAAGACAGGCAGACACAGATGAACACACAAGAACAGACAGCGAATGCAAAACAATGGGGGTGTGGGGAGAAATAAATAAATCTTAAAAAAAAAAAAAAACAGTTGGCCAAGGAAGTGTGAGGGTTTATTTATGGCTCTCAATTCTAGTCACTGATTGATGTGTCTATCCTTATGCCAATACCATGCTGTTTTTTTGTTTTTTTTGTTTTTTTTTTTTTTAAAGATTTTATTTATTTATTCATTTATCCCCCCCTTGCTGCTTGTGCTCGCTGGGTCAGCTAACCATGCCGTGCGGGCGGGCTTGCCTTCACCAGGAGGCCCCGGGAACCGAACCCGGGGCCTCCCATATGGTAAACAGGAGCCCTACTGATTGAGCCACAGCCGCTTCCCTGCTGTTTTTTGTTTTGTTTTGTTTTGTTTTTTTTGTTTGTTTGTTTGTTTTTTACCATGCTGTTTTGACTGCTGTAGCTTTGTAGTATGTTTCAAGGTCAGGCAGTGGAAGTTCTCCCATGTCACTCTTCTTTTTTAGAATAATTTTCGCTACTCGGGTGCACTTTCCCTTCCAAAGAATTTGGTAATTTGCCTTTTCTATATCTGTAAAGTAGGCTGTCAGATTTTGATTGGTATTGCATTGAATCTAAAAATCAGTTTGAATAGGATTGACATCTTCACGATATTTAATCTTCCAATTCATGAACACGGAATGTCTTTCCATTTGTTTAGGTCTTCATTGATTTCTTTTAGTACTGTTTTGTAGTTTTCTGCATATAGATCCTGTACTTGTTTGGTTAAATTGATTCCTAGGTATTTGAGTCTTTTTGCTGCTATTGTAAATGGAATATTTCCCTTGATTTCCTCCTCAGATTGTTCAGTACTGATATTACTGATGTTTGTGTGTTGATCTTATACCCAGCCACTTTGCTGAACTCATTTATTAGCTCAGGTAGCTTTGTTGTAGACATTTCAGAATTTTCTAAATAAAGGATCATGTCATCTGCAAATAGTGAGAGTTTTATTTCTTCTTTTCCTGTCTGGATGCGTTTTATTATTTTTTTCTTGTCTGATTGCTCTAGTTAGAACTTTTAGCACAATGTTAAATAACAATGGTGACAGTGAGCATTCTTGTCTTGTTCCCGATCTTAGAGGGAAAGCTTTCAACCTTTCTCCATTGAGTACGATATTGGCTGTGGGTTTTCATATATGCCTCTTATCATATTGAGGAATGTTCCTTCAATTCCTATCTTTTGAAGTGTTTTTATCAAGAAAGGAAGCTGGATATGTCAAATGCCTTTTCTGCATCAAGAGTATCATATGGTTTTTTCCCTTCAATTTGTGGTAAATTACATTAATTGATTTTCTTATGTTGAACCAGCCTTGAATACCAGGGTAAATCCCACTTGATTGTGATGTATAAGACTTTTGATGTGCTGTTGGATTCTATTTGCAATTATTTTGTTGAGAATTTTTGCATCTATGTTCATTAGAGAAATCGGGCTCTAATTTTCTTTTCATGTAGTATCTTTATCTGGCTTTGGTATTAGGGTGATGTTGGCTTCATAAAATGTGTTGGGTAATTTTCCCTCCTCTTCAATTTTTTGGAAGAGTTTAAACAGGATTGGTGTTAATTCTTTTCTAAATGCTTGGTAGAATTCACCTGTGAAACCGTCTGCTCCTGGACTTTTCTTTGGAGATTTTTGATGATGGTTTCAATCTCTTTATTTTTTTATTTTTATTTTTTTTTACCGGGAGGTCCCAGGGATCGAACCCGGGTCCCTCCATATGGGAAACGGACGCCCAACCAGTTGAGCCACATCCGACCCCCCCTCAATCTCTTTAAATGTGATTGGTATGTTAAGTTCTTGTATACCTTGTAGTATTAATGTAGATTGTTTGTACATTCCTAGGAATTTGTCCATTTCATCTAGGTTGTCTAGTTTGTTGGCATACAGTTTCTCATAATATCCTCTTGTGATCCTTATTATTTCTTTGGGGTCATTCATAACTTCCTCCTTTTTTTTTTAATTGTATTTATTTGCATCTTCTTCTTTTTTTCTTTTTTAGTCTAGCTAGGGCTTTGTCAATTTTATTGATCTTCTCAAACTACCAGCTTTTCGTTTTGTTGATTTTTTGCATTTTTTTGTACTCAGTTTCATTTACTTCTACTCTAATCTTTATTATTTTTATCTTCTTGTTTGGAAATGGTTTGCTGTTCTTTATCTAGTTTCTCCAGTTGTTCAGTAAGATCTTCAATTTTAGCTCTTTCTTCTTTTTTAATATAGACGTTTAGGGTTACAAATTTCCCTCTCAAGACTGCCTCCACTGTATCTCATAAGTTTTGATAAGTTGTGTTCTCGTTTTCATTTTTCTCAATATATTTTGTGATTTCACTTGCAATTTCTTCTTTGACCCACTGGTTATTTAAAAGTGTGTTGCTTAGCCTCCACACATTTGTGAATTTACCTCTTTCCTGTCTATTATTGATTTCCAGTTTCATTCCATTATCATCTGAGAAGGTGCTTTGTATAATTTCAATCTTTAATATTTTTGAGAGCTGCATTTTGACCTAACATGTGATCTATCCTGGAGAAAGATAAATGGGCACTTGAGGAGAATGTATAACCCGCTGAGTTTGGGTGCCACGTTCTTTATATGTCTGTTAGATCTAAGTCATTTATCATATTGTTCAAGTTCAATGTTTCCTTGTTGATCTTCTGTCTAGTTGTTCTATCTAAAGATGTAAGCAGTGTGTTGAAGTCTATAGTGACCATTGTAGAGATGTCTGTTTCTCCCTTCAGTTTTGCCAGAGTTTGCCTCATGTATTTTGGGACACCCTGATATAGGTATGTAGATATTTATGACCATTATATCTTCCTGGTGGATTGTCCCTTTTATTAATATATAATGGCCTTCTGTAGTTTTTATAACTTTTTTGTATTTAAAGTCTGTTTTGTCCAATATTAGTATAGCTACCCCTGCTCTTTTTTGGTTACTATTTACATGGAGTAGCTTTTCCCAACCTTTTACTTTCAGCCAGTTTGTTACTCTGGGTCTAGGGTGAGTCTCTTGTGAGCATCATATGGATGACTCATGTTTTGTGGTTTTTTTACCCATATCTTTTGATTGGGGAGTTTAATCTATTCACATTCAATGATATTACTGTAAATTCATTATCTGCTTTCACCATTTTATTCTTTGGGTTTCATGTGTTGTATCTTATTTTCATCTGTCTTTTTATTCTTTGGGTTATCCTTTGTGCTGTTCTTTTTTCTATACTCCCATCCAAGCCCCTCTCTCCAGTCTTTTTCTTTCAGTCCTTTAATATTTCATGCAAAGGAAAAAAAAATTTTTTTTTTTTAATTAACTCTCAGTTTCAGTTTGTGAATATTTAAATTCACCTTCATATTTGAAGGACAATTTTCTTGGATAAAGAATTCTTGGCTGGCAATTTTTCTCTTTCAGTATCCTAATTGTATCATACCACTGTCGTCTTGCCTCCACAGTGTCTGATGAGAAATCAACACTAAGTCTTACTGGGTATCCCTTGTATGTGATGGTTTGCTTCTCCCTTGCTGCTCTGAGAATTTTCTCTTTATCTTTGACATTTGATATTCTGAGTAGTATATGTCTTAGAGTAGGTGTGTTCACATTTTATTTTCATTGGGGTACACTGAGCTTCTTGGACATGTAAGTTCATTTCTTTCATGAGAGTTGGGAAATTTTCAGCTATTATTTCCTTAAGTACTCTTTCTGCTCCTTTTCTCTTTTTGTCTCCTTCTGGAACTCCCATGACATGTATGTTGTTGTGTTTTGTGTTGTCATTCAACTCCCTGAGCCCCTGCTCAATTTTTTCCCATTCTTTTCTCTCTCTCTTCTTTTCTTTAATTTCAGCTGTTCTGTCTTCGGTATCACCTATTCTTTCTTCTGTCATTTCGAGTCTGCTGTTGTATGCCTCTAATGTGTTTTTTATCTCACCTGCTGTGTCTTTCATGCCCATGAGCTCTGTTACTTTTCTATTCAGGTTTTCAAATTCTTCTTTGTGCTCACTTAATGTCTTCTTGATGTTATTTATCTCTTTAGCCATATTGTCTTTTCAGCTCATTAATTTTATTTTGGAAATTTGTGTGCATCTCATTAATCAGTTGTCTCAAATCCTGCATATTTTCTAGGGCTTTGATATATTCCTTTTATTGGGCCATGTCTTCCATTTTTCTTAGAATGGCTAGTAATCTTTTGCTGCTGTTGTCTAGGCATCTGATTAGGATGGTCAGTTTACTCTGATGCTCAAGTTCTCTCTCTTTCGTAATTAATTAGTGGCAGGAAGCTGTGTGTTACTGCTGTTCTTTGATTCTTGTTTCAACCTGGGTCTTTAGGACTGTCCCTATTAGTTGCTCAAAACTGGGCCCTGGACCCAGTAATGAGTTGCAGACTCCCTTCCTAGGGCCTTGGGAGGGAAGTTATAAAGGCCGGAAAAAGAATCTCTCATTTATTTTTAATTTCCTCACGTGTACTTCCTTGGTCTGCCTCCAGGTGTCGTGCTTTGGCAGCCCTCTCAGTTTAATGCCTGGTCAGAGTGTGTTTGCTGCAACTGGACTGCATCAGTGTGGTAGAGTATCATGCCTGGAGGCTAAGAGCCTTATAATTCAAACTTTCTCAGAGATAGTTCTCCAACTTCACTGGCAGGCTCCTCTCTTTTCCTGGACAGGAAATAATCCCACTCCTGTCTGCATCCTCAACAACCTATCCTGGTTGAGAGGGAGATTGAGAGGGTCAGATCTCTTTAGTCCTGCATCTCTTTTAGTCCCTTACTGGCTCCCAAGGTAGATAATGGCGCTGCCCCACCTGGCCTGGAAGGACTCCTGGGACACAGCACACTAAATTTGTTGATCAAGAGCTAAGTCAGCCTTAGTCTGTGTCCCTCTGTCTCCCCTTTCCTGGGGTGATGGATCCCTGGAGCCCCCTTTGTCTGTAGCTGCTGCCAGGCTAGGCTAGTGCCTGAGAATTCAAAAGTGTCTTTGGTGTGGGGGAGGGTGCCAGCAGTAGCAGCCATGACTTTTTTTTTTTTTTTTTTTTTACCGGGAGGTACTGGGGATCGAACCCTGGTCTCTCCATATGGTAGACGGACGCTGAACCTCTTGAGCCACGTCTGTTTCCCAGCCATAACTTTTAACTCACAGTTTTGCCGTCACAATTCTTTTCCTTTGTCCCTCTCTCTTCTGGGCATGTCCAGCCTTCCCCTGGTGTCCTAAACCCTAGAAGATATTTTTTCCAGGCCTTTTTTGCCTTTCCTCTAGCTATTTTTCTGGGAGAGAAGAGAGTCCCGTGTCTTTCTTGTCTGCCATCTTCCTGGAAGTCCAGGCAGGAATTTCTTAAGAAGGCTATCAATGGAAAACTTTAATCAATACAACTATATTAAAATTGAATACTGAATCAGATTTGCAAAAATTTAAAGGTCCATTTGACAGTGCCAATAATAAGACTATGAAGCAATGAGAATTCTCATTCTCAACTGCTAAGGGTATAAATTGGACTTTTTTTTTTTTTTTAAAGATTTATTTTATCTATTTATTTCTCCCCACCCCCTTGTTGTTTTTCATTTGCTGTGTCCGTTCGTCTTCCTTATTTCTTTAAGAGGCACTGGGAGCCGAACCTGGGACCTCTGATGTGGGAGGGAGGTGTCTAATCTCTTGAGCCACCTCTGCTCCCTGCTTTGTTGTGACTCTCATTCTGTTTTTTCTCCCCACATCTCTTGTTGCGTCAGCTCACTGTCTTCTTTAGAAGGTACCGGGATCTGAACCAGCAACCTCCCATGTAGTAGAGGGGAGCCCAGTCACCTGAGCCTCATCCGCTTCCCATAAATTGGACTTTGAAATGCATTTGTCACTATCTGATAAAATTTAGATTGTCCAAACTCTTACAAGGCTATGGTTTTCAACCTGGAGATCACAATCCATGGGTCATGAAATCATTTTAATGGGTCTCAACCAGTATTTTTTTAAATTAAAATAGGATGAACTATAAAGCATCAGCATGCATTGCATGCAGTAAAGATGGAATACTGCTTCACAAAATTTATTTTTTTCAGTTTTACATGTCTGTGTGTATATGTGCTGTATTATGTGCTAGATAAAATGCATTTCACTCTGTGGGTTCTGGTAAAGGAAGAAGATACTGCCATAGAGAAATTCCAGTCTTTTGGAGACAAGTATTAGAATTTTCTTATCTATTTAATAGCAAAAAGTTACAAGTAGCCAAAAAGTCTATTAAGAAGAGAATGGATAAATTGTGGAATGTTCATGAATAAAATACTATACAAGAATGAAAAATGAGTGAACTTGAGTTTCACATGTCAATATGAATAATCTTTAAAACACTATGGATGGGGGGCGGATGTGGCTCAAATGGTTGGGCGTCTGTCTGCCATATAGAGGGACCTGGGTTCGATCCCTGGGACCTCCCGGTAAAATAAAAATATATATATGTAGAAGGCTCATGGACTGCCAGGCTCTGTGTGCCGCTGAGCTGTCGGGCCCCGGGAGCCATGCAGCAGGATGATGACGTAACAGGGGAGAGAGAAGACGAGATGCTCCGAAAGCTCCAGAAGCCAGGAGCTGAGGTGGCGCAGGCAGCAGAATACCTCTCCTACATCGGAGGTCTCCAGGATCGAATCCTGGTGAAGACTGGAGGAGGAGGATGAGAAGAGATGGCAGGAAACAGACACAGAGAATTGCCCAGCAAATGGACACAAAACAGCAAATGGGGAAGGGGGTGTTTAAAATGGATAAAGTAAATAAATAAAATCTTTTAAAAAAATAAAAATTAAAATAAAAAAATAAAACACTATGGATGGAACATAAAAAACAAGAGCATATATAAAACATGCCACTTATTTAAAGTTTAGAAACATGCAAAATGATACTACATTGTTTGCAGATATGTACATATAGTAATTTTATATATGTAGTAATGTGTGCGGGAATGCTAACTAGGAAATTTAGGATGATAGTTACTTGTGAGGAGTTAAGATTGGAGAGGGAGCTTTGTTTTTATTTGTAATGTTTTATTTCATTAACCAGATGTTGGATACAAGATGTTTGTCTTTATTCATTATACTTCTTTGTATATTGGAAATATTTCAACTTAAAAGGGGAAAAGAGGAAATTATTTTAAAATAGAATGGGAAGGAATGAAATAGAAGCACCAAATGGAAGCACCAGGTTTGACTGTGAGGAGAAACAGAAATGGATATCACCGAGAAGGGGGGTGTAAGTCAGGGGAGGGTGTTTTGTTTTTGTTTACTTTTTTGTGATGGTGAGATACTAACGCATGTCAGTATGTTTATGGGAAGAGTCAGTAAAGAGGAGGTGACTGATGATTTCAGGAATGAAAGAGATAGACAAAAGAGCAAAGTCCTAAACTGTTGTCTGCCTAGATTCTCAACCACCACTCTGTCTCTTCTAATACAGGGGTTCTAGATCTTTTTTGTTCCACGGACCACTTACTAAGTCCACACTATACTGTGTATTATTTAATAAATATATCACACCCGTACCAACACATCCCCACAAGAATGTTGTTTTGAATTTCAGTTCAAGCTCACAGGGAAGCTGATATGGCTCAGTGGTTGAGGGCTGCCTCTTCCCACATACAAGGTCCCAGGTTCAATCCCCGGCTCCTGGTACCTCAAAAAAAAAAAAAAAAGGAAAAGTCAATTCAAGCTCACGGACCCTGGTTAAGAACCCCTTTTCTAGTGTTTCCTCACCACAGCTTGCTTAATCTTTCTAAGAGCGAGCTTTGCTCCTGTCACTCTGCACTCAAAAATCTCTAATGACTCCCCATCACCTATATCATGAAGCGTACACCCTCAGCCTGCCTTTCCAGCAATATTTCACTCACCTTCTCTCCACAAACTCTCTTCTCTCAGCCAGAAAGATGTACTCTTTCCTGAACACCACCAAGCCATTTTACAGACTGTTGGTGCCCTCTTTGGAACACACTGTCCTCACTTTGCTTGGAACATTCTTTCACTTTCATTTTAACTCATCTCCATGTAATTTTTTCTAAATACACCCACCCAGATTGACCTTGCTCTGAACTATTACAATATGGATTATTTTTGTTGTACTTGGAACTAAGGTGCTACCTTGTATTTTTATTCATTTTGATGAGCCATCACTGTTACATAATAGAGCATAACTCTAGGAATCATAGACTTGGGGTTTTTCTTTTCCAAATTTGTATGAAAGTAGTAGGTTTGAATTTTTTATGGCAAACAATATATATATGTCTATTTTTTAATAAAAGTCCCCCTCCATATTCACACTTTGTTCCTTCTCCTACCCCAAGAGTGATAACTGAGAAGGGTTTAGAATATATTTTTCCAGATTATACTCTGTGCAAATGCAAATCTAGAGTAAGAGACTCAGTGAGAAGGATTTGTATTTTCTTAATTGAGTTATATTATATATATATTGTTCAGTAGCCTGCTTTCTTAATTCAACAGTTTTATCAGTCCTTCCACATCAATATATACAGCCCTACCTCATTTTCTTTAATAGCTACATAGAATGCCAGAAAATGCATAGGGGCACCAAAATGTGTCTCACTTTTACCCTGCTGATGGATATTTAGATTAGCTCTTTGTTTTTATTCTCTTTTTTTTTTTTTTTTTTTTTTTACCAGGCGGTCCCGGGGATCGAACCCGGGTCCCTCCATATGGGAGACGGACGCCCAGCCAGTTGAGCCACATCCAACCCCCATTTATTCACTCTTTAAAACTATGCTGTAGTGGCCACCCTTATACCTATCTTCTTGTATGTTTGTTTAAGACAGCGTCCCAGAAGTGAAGTGATTGGGTTAAAATTGATTTGGTTTTAAATCCTGGCTTTTCCCACCTGTGTGACTTGAACAAATTGATTAATCTTTCTGAGCCAGCTTCCTCATCTATAAAACGGGAATATAATAACTCAAAGTTTTATGATGATTAAATGACCTAGAGCATACCAGCTGTCAGTCAGTAAACTTTAATTTCCTTAGAGGTAAGTTGTCTTCCCAAATGGAGTATAAGCTTCAGGAGGGCAAGAGTACCTTAAAAGTTTTACATGTTACTTTTATTTCATTGATTGAGACTTGGAATGTTATCCACTTGCCTGAATGTTTTCTTTAATCCATTTTTATAACCCTACAGGATTGCCAAGGATCCAAGATTTGAACGATTACCATGCACACACAAAGGAACCTATGCAGATGACTGCTTAGTACAGCGAGTAACTCAGGTAGCATCAATTTTAAGTCCTTTCTTTGTGCTGGGGGGCGGGGGGGGTGGGGTTGGAGAGAAAAGTGAACTATTACCTCCTGAGTGTTCATAGTCAGTAAAGTATCTAGGAATATACATGGTTAAAAAATTATATAGAATCCCTCCATAATTCTTATGAATGAGGCATAGGTGCCTTCATTTACTCAACCAAGTGGATTGAAAATTTATACTATAACTATAATGCGAAGAGCATGGGCTTGAGGAAGAGATATGGGTTTCATATCCCAATGCCTGCATTTATTGGGTATGTGATTCAGGGTACCTGCTTACTGAATCGTTATTCCACAGATATTCTCTGTAAATGGCTTAAGTGAATTAATGTATACATAATAACATATCAGATTCCATCTCACTGTGCAATAAAATAGGACTAGAATACAGTTCCATATCCGTTTATTCCTCAGGCAGGTATTTTGTCCCTCTTCACTATGCCTAACCCCAAAAATGTTTCTTAGTTAAATCTGAGAGTTTTCCAGGGTACTGTCCCAACATGTACCCTGGAATAAGTAGTTTTTTTTATTCTTCTCTTCTGGCCTCCTTGTCAAGCTACCGCAAGAACTTCTGCTACTAATAGCCTCTCTCTGCTGAGGATAGTCATCTTCATCTGGTCCCCACACTGCTATCCCTTTAATCACACCATCCCTTGGGTGGGCCAAGCATTTCTGTAATTTCCAACAGCAGAGCTGAAACCAGGCTGCACTCTTTGTAAAACTCAGTGGAGAAGCCGATGTAGCTCAAGTGGTTGAGTGCCTGCTTCCCATATACAAGACCCCAGTCCGTCCCCAGTACCTCCTTAAAAACAAAACAAACAAACGAGAAAACCAACTCTCATTGGAAAGCTGATGTAGCTCAGTGGTACAAGGTCCTGGGTTCAATTCCTGGTATCTCAAAAAAATAAAAAATAATTTTAAAAATTAAAAAAAAAAAAAAAAAAACATTGAAAACTCAGTGGAAGATTTGGGTGTGGAGGAGGTAAACGCAGAGTAGCTTCCATTTGGCAACTGAATGTGACTGTTCTCAGAGCTGCCAGGATCAAATTTGTCCTGGAAGTGTTATTCTGGCTCCGTAACCTAAGGGGTAGCCTACCTCCACCACTAAGAGGCCTCACAGCACATCCCAGTCTTGCATTCCAGAGAAAGACAAAAGCTGGACCCTACATTCTAAGTTACTTCCCCTATATTTGCATACAGTGCCCCAGGGCATCTTACCTAAACCAAGAAATAGCCTGCCGCAGATATGAAAGTCCCCTCCACTTATGAGACAGAAAATAGTTTGTAGCTTTTAAAAATCATTCATTTTTCTACCTATTCTTCCTCAAGATTCTTAGAGCTAGATTGGATCCAGGCAATTTGTTATATATATTTTATAAATACGAGCTCCTAGTTCTCCAAAATGTTATTTCCTTCCCTTTGATATTTACTTTAAAAAGGAATGATTCTTCAAACTACTTAGTAGTTGTCACAAAATTACAAAGTAGACTCAATGAACTTTATGTGACTACTCAATCCGTATCTCTTTCAGCACAAGTGTTATATTGTGGCCACAGTTGATCGGGACCTTAAGCGAAGAATCCGAAAGATCCCTGGAGTTCCTATCATGTACATTTCTAACCATAGGTGAGTCTTCAGCCATGCCACCCTGAATGCACCAAATCTCATCTAACCATGGGTGAGAAATTACTCTGGGGAAATGGTTAAAAGCACACAGTTGGGAGCTTAGGACCCTACCCCAATCCAGATGCTTTAGGGCTCTGTCACCCCTCAGAAGCTTTGAACAACCAGCAAGAATTGATGGGAACATCTTTCTCAAAGCTCCAGAAAACAGTTACAGGATTATAGTAAAAGGACAAGCACTGAATAAAGAAAAAGGCTACTTAAAAGTGGCAGGACCTCATGATACCCTGGCTGAACCCTCCCCTACACAGTGTTTTTTGTGAATCCCAAAAAGCCAACCCACACGTCCAGTGCAGATCCCTGGTCCTGGTTCTGGAAGGAGCAGAATAACCCTCATGCACATACTGGGAACAATGTGTCTGACCCTAATCTATCTGGTGGTGGCCTGAGGAACTTGCTATCCAGAACATGCCCTGATTGTAGAAAGCAATTCACAGAGCTCTCCTACAGAATGCTGTGAGTGAGCAGTCAAGTTGTGGCTGCCTGGGGCAAGGGATTGCTGGCTGTAGGACATACAGTGGGTTGCCCACGACTGTGCGGAAACTGTTTCCTATGGAAGAGGGTTAATCATATCTGTGTAAATGGGAGAGTTCTTAGAGTCACACATGCATGCCCAAGACAAGACACGTGTGCAGAAAGGATCAAGGAGGTCCCTATGCTGTGACCTGGAGCATTTTATGGATACACACTGAAGGAGAGGACTTGAATGGGTCAATCTGCAAAGACTGGGAAAGGTGTTTTCTTTTTTCCCCTTCTTTTTGTTAGTTCCTGACATTCAAGGAAAGCTTTGTCATAACACTACCTGGGTACAAGCTTTAGGAACAGACACCTCATAGTCTAAATTTCAGCAACAACACATTAATATATCAGAATGTCCAGGTTTCAACAAAAAGTTACAATACATACAAAGAAACAGAAAGTGTTGACTCGGAGAATTTGAAACCATCAGTGAGGAGAACCAGACCTGGGACATACCAGACAAAGACTCTCTAAAAATAGTCCTAAATATGCTCGAAGAGCTAAAGGAAAACATGGACAAAGAACTAAAGGAACTCAGGAAGGTAATAGATGAACACAAAGAGGATAATATAGAGAGATGAACATTATGAAAAGGAACCAGAGTGGAAGACCACAGTAACAGAAATTTAAAATTCCCTAGAGGGAGTTGTGACAATTTGAGATTATTTCTGTGAATCCCAAAAAGAGAAAGAATATGTTTATAAACTAATCTGTTCCTCTGGGTGTGATACCTTTTGATTGTATTAAATTCAGTGAGGGGCCTCTGATTAAGTTTACTTGATAAAATCAGTTTAGGGCTTCTGATTGGGCTATGTCAGTAAAGCATAACTCAGATTAAGTCCCTGCCCCCTTGGTGGGCCAATATAAACAGACATTCACTCAAGAAGACACATGGAAAGAAGAGAGTACTTTGTCATTTTGATCCTGCCATGTGACAGAAAGGAGAAGGCTCAAACAGCTAAGGTCCAGGGAGAGATGAGCCATTTGCCTGACAGCTGACCTTAGGAAGCAAGCTGAGACTGATATAGAAAGCCCAGAAAGAAATGAGCCCTATGCCAGGAGAGGGAGAAAGCCCTGAGAAACAAGCCCTATGCCAGCCTACCACAGAAATCAGGAAGAAGCTAGGTCCACAGAGCCTCAAGAGGAAGAGGAAGCCCAGGAAGTAGAGACCAGGCAGAGATCAGCAACCATCTTACTTCAACATGTGGCAATTGATGTTGGTGAGAAAACAGCCTTGAGTTGGACTCTGTAGGGCCTTGTAACTGTAAGCTTTTACCCCAAATAAATACCCTTTATGAAATCCAGCGGATTTCTGGTGCTTTGCATTGGCACCCCTTTGGCAGACTAATACAGGGTGCAACAGAACATTGGAGCTGGCAGAAATAATCAGAGAAATTAAAGATAAAACAAGTGAAATCTTCCAGTCTGAGGAGCAGAAAGAAGAAAGAACAAAGAAAAGTGAACAGATCCTGAGGAACCTGTGGGATACCATCAGGTGTATTAATATGCTCATGATGAGAAGTCCCAGAAGGAGAAGAAAGAAAGGGGCAGAGAAAATACTCTTAAGAAATAATGGCTTAGGGAAGCGGCTGTGGCTCAATCAGTAGGGCTCCCGTTTACCATATGGGAGGCCCCGGGTTCCGTTCCCGGGGCCTCCTGGTGAAGGCAAGCCCGCCCGCATGGCGTGGTTAGCTGACCCAGCGAGCACAAGCAGCAAGCGGGGGATAAATGAATAAATAAATAAAATCTTTAAAAAAAAAAAAAAAGAAATAATGGCTTAAACTCCCTGAATCTAACGGAAGATGTGAATATACACATCCAAGATGCTCAATGAATTCCAAACAGGATAAACACAAATAGACCCATACTGTGACATATTTTAATCAAACTGTCAAATGCCAAAGATAAAGGGAGAATTCTGAAAGTTGCAAGGAAGAAGTAACATGTCACATACCAGGGAGCCTCGATAAGATTAAGTGCCAGTTTCTCATTGGAAACCATGGAGCCAAGGAAGGCAGTGGAGATGATATATTTAAAGTGCCAAAAGCAAAAAATTGCCAACCCAGAATTCTATATTCAGCAAAACTGTCTTTCAAAAAATGAGAGAGAGATTAAGACATTCCCAGATTTTAAAAAAAGCTGAGGGAGGTCAGCACCAATAGACCAGCCTTACAAGAGATACTTAAGGGAAGCAGCTGTGGCTCAATCAGTAGGGCTCCCATTTACCATATGGGAGGCCCCGGGTTCGGTTCCTGGGGCCTCCTGGTGAGGGCGGGCCCGCCCGCACGGCGTGGTTGGCTGACCCAGCGAGCACAAGCAGCAAGGGGGGGATAAATGAATGAATAAATGGACTCTTTGGAGGGAAAAAAAAAAAAAAGAGATACTTAAGAAAATTATGCAGATTGAAAGAAAAACACAGTAGGCAATTGAATGAAGCCATATTGAAAAAAAAAAAAAAAACCACACTTCTGATGAGAGTAACAACATGGGTAAGTATAAATGCCAGTACTATTGTGGTTCTGGTTTATAACTCCACTTTTTAATTCCTACAGGATCTAAAAGGAAAATGCATAAAATGTAATGATAAATCAGCAGTTTGGACTCATAATTTATAATCATAATCTGTGGCAAGAACTACGTAAAGGTCAGGGAACAGAGGGGTATAGGAACATAGTTTGTATATACTATTGAAGTTAAGTTGGTAGCAAATAAAACAAGATTGTCGTAGATTTCCAATGTTAAATTTAAGCCCCATGGTAACTATAAAGAAATTATTGAACAATAGTCAAGCTTATAGGGATAGAGATA
>JAKSZT010053820.1:999191-1025465 GCA_026826555.1 Tolypeutes matacus
TTGGGGGGTACCAAATTACTTTATTTGAAGGAATGGTACCAATGAAAGAACTTGGTGGACGTTGATACAACTTATAGAAAAGGTAAACCCAACACGCATGCACTGCCCTGTGGCTCTGGGGAAACCGGCATAAGGTTTAGCTCTCATCATCACTGCTTCCCAGAGTGTGCTTGTCAAAGAGATACTCTGCCAAGCCAGAATCCGGCGCCCCCATCTTGCGCAAGTTGGTTACGTAGTCACCCAATTCTTTGATGGACTTCACCTGCTCATTCAGGTAATGGGTCTCAATGAAGTCACACAAATGGGGGTCATTTTTCTCAGTGGCCAATTTGTGCAGTTCCAGTAGTGACTGATTCACCCTTTTTTCCAAGTGTAATGCACACTCCATTGCATTCAGCCCGCTCTCCCAGTCATCTCGTTCTGGTTTCTTGATATCCTGAAGGAAGATTCGGCCACCTCGTTGGTTCTGCAGCTTCATTAGTTTCTCAGCATGTTCCCTCTCCTCATGAGATTGGTGAAGAAAATATTTGGCAAAGTTCTTCAAAGCCACATCATCACGGTCAAAGTAGTAAGACATCGACAGGTAGACGTAGGAGGCGTAAAGCTCCAGGTTGATCTGGCGGTTGATGGCGGCCTCTGAGTCCTGGTTGTAGTTCTGACGCACCTGCTACGGGGATGTGGTCGTCATGGCGGGCGGCTGGGGAGAGGCGGCGGCGGCTGTGCGACACTGGGAGGCAGCTGAGAGCGGCTGGCCGACGGAGGCGAGCGCCGGGTTCCGTTCAAGCACTGTTGAAGCAGGAAACCACGGCGGCTCTCCCCAAAGACGTCTGGCCCAGTCAACTGGTTTTTGACAAACCTACCAAGCCCACGCTAATGGGAAAAAACAGTCTCTTCAACAAATGGTGTTGGGAGAACTGGATATCTATAACCAAAAGAATGAAAGAGGACCCCTATCTCATCCCCTATACAAGAATCAACTCAAAATGGATCAAAGATCTAAATATAAAAGCCAGGACCATAAAACTACTAGAAGAAAATGTAGGGAAACATCTTCAAGACCTTGTAGTAGGTGGTGGTTTCTTCGACCTTATACCCAAAGCACGTGCAACAAAAGAAAAAGTAGATAAATGGGACCTCCTCAAAATTAAACACTTTTTCACCTCACAGGACTTTGTCAGAAGGGTGAAAAGGCAGCCAACTCAATGGGAAAAAATATTTGGAAAGCACATATCTGATAAGGGTTTAATATCCAGGATATATAAAGAGATGTTACAACTCAACAATAAAAAGACAAGTGACCCAATTAAAAAATGGGCCAAAGACTTGAATAGACATTTCTCCAAAGAAGAAATACAAATGGCAAAAAAAACACATGAAGAAATGCTCAACATCAAGCATGATTAGGGAAATGCAAATCAAAACTACAATGAGATATCATTTCACACCTATCAGAATGGCCAGTATTAAAAAGACAGAGAACTACAAGTGTTGGAGAGGATGTGGAGAGATAGGAACACTTCTTCACTGTTGGTGGGAATGCAGGATGGTACAACTACTATGGAGGACTGTTTGGCAGTTCCTGAAGAAGTTGAATATAGACTTGCCACATGACCTTTCAATATCACTACTGGATATATACCCAGAAGAACTGAGAGCAGTGACACAAACAGATATCTGCACACCGATGTTCATAGCAACATTATTCACCATTGCCAAAAGGAAACAACCCAGGTGTCCATCAACAGATGAATGGATAAACAAACTGTGGTCTATTCACACGATGGAATATTATGCAGCTGTAAGAAGAAATGAAGTCATAAAGCATATGACAACATGGATGAACCTGGAGGACATTATGTTGAGTGAAGCAAGCCAGACACAAAAGGACAAATACTGTATGACTGTATTACTATGAACCAAATATATTGTGTAATATATTGTTTGATTAAAAAAATTTTTGATATGTATCCATTATATTTAATTGGGAAATGTATATATTTATTCATCTGTGTTTACTTTTTAGTTTTTAATTATTTATATTTTCAATTATTAAATGTACAAAATAAAGTTTAAAAAATGCTAAAAAAAAAACAAAACTATCATTGGAAACTGGGAGGAAAGGCGATCCATGTTTTAAAGTTGCAGAGAACTTAGTAAGATTAACTCCTGTTGTTTTATGGAAGGCAGGATTTGAAAATGGCAAGCCTGAGCATTTAGCTGAAGAACTTTCCAAAGTAAACGCAGAGAATGCCGCTTGGCTTCTCCTTGCAGCTTATAGCAAAATGCTAGATGAGCAAGATAAGCTGAGGACTGAATTGTTGGGCACAAAGAAACCACAAACTGATTCCAGAAATTCCAAGCCACTGGAAATCAAGTCCCCAGAAAATAGTGCCCCATTTGAGGACTTACCTAAACTTGGAACTTGTAAATCAGGATTGAAGATGCAGTTATCTAGGAAAGATTTGTGGAAAGTCTTCTTGTCTGATGGCTTGGATCCCTGCTTCTTGAATGCTAAACCAACAAGGTTTTTGAGAGAACTGTATGAACAAAACCACTGTCAACTTGGACTAAAAGGGACAGGGAAAGGAGAGATTGAAGGAGAAACAGCTTTAATAGGAAAACCATGGCAGCTGAAATCTGGAATTAAGACATAACCTTGGGCTAAGAGAGGAACCCCACCCATGTATACAGGGAGGGTGAGTTTACCCCAGCAATTAAAGAGGGTGGGTGTTCCCACCCAATGTTTGGGAAGAGTTTTGCCGTCCCAGGGTACAGAGAGGGTGGAGCATATTTCTCAAGAATTAGAGCGGTTAAGGTCAGCACCCCATAGGTCTGAGAGGGGTGGCCCTGTCCCACATGGGTTAGGGAAGGCCAGGTGGTCAACTCATTGCTCTGAGAGGGTTGAGTCTGTATGCCAGAGGTTAGGGAGGATGTTGTCTTCACTTCACTGTACCAGGAGGGCTAAGTCTCTAACCCAAAGATTGGGTAAAGCATGGCAATCACCCCAACACTCTTGGAGGGTGAGGTCTGGAGCTTGGTCACCACCCAGATGTTTGATAAAGGTAGAACCAAGAAAATGGCCACTGGGCAAGCCTGTGGAAAGGGTGGGTCCCCATGTGGCCCCAGGGAGAAGAATCTATCATCTTGAAAATGACTCTCAGACTTTGAAATCAAGTGGATGATGCCCTGCAGGTTTACTGAACTGTAGAGTACTTGTGACTCATGTTTCCTTCCCAATTTCTCTTTATGATAATGAAAATGTTTATCCTTTGTCTGTCCATTTTATATTGAAAGCAGATAAATGGTTTTGTAGGTTTCAGAGGTCTACTGCAGACAGGACTTTTCCCCAAGACAAACTGTATTTCTTTAAACTGATTATGATATGATTTTGTACTTAGTATTGTTACTGAAATAAGGTTTTTTGAATATTATAATGTCTTTTTGGAATTCAGAGGGTGGAGTATAGCAGTTTGATATTGTTTATGAATTCCAAAAATAGATATTGGATTATGTTTGTAAACTGGTCTGTCACTCTAGGCCTATTAGATTATATTGGATTCAGAGGTTTCACTTACTTGATTAAATAATAATTAAGGCTTTCATTGGGCTACGCCAGTAGGATGTTGTATTGCCACCCCCTTGGTGGGTGGGGACTCACAGAGAAACCGCACCACAAAGAAGGGAGTTTGGAATTTTAATGCGGAAGCCTAGGAAGTAAGCACACAGAGGAGAAGAGCAGCTGAGCCTGAACAGAATCGAGCCAGTCACCTGATAGTCTACAGCTTGCCTTGTGGAGAGACCAGGGCAGCTGAGCCCAGAGGAAAACAAGCCCTGGGAAGAAAGGAACCCAGGAAGCCTGAACTCTTGGCAGATGTTGGCAGCCATCATGCTCCAACACCTGGCAACAGACTTTGGTGAGGGAAGTAACTTATGCTTTATGGCCTGGTAACTGTAAGCTTCTATCCCAAATAAATACCCTTTATAAAAGCCAACAGATTTCTGGTATTTTGCATCAGCACTCCTTTTGGCTGACTAAGACAACATCCAAGAAGCTCAGAGAACACCAAACAAGATAAACATGAAGAAAAATAAACCCCATCATATATTGATTATGCTGTCAAATACAAAAGACAAGGAGAGTTCTGAAATTTGCAAGAGAAAGGCAATGTGTTATGTACAAGGAAGTCCCAATTAGATTAAGTGCCAATTTCTTATCAGAAACCATGGAGCAAAGAAGGCAGCGGGTTGAAATACTTAAAGTGCTAAAGGAAAACAACTGCCAGCCAAGAATTTTATATCCAGTGAGACTTTTTCAAACATGAGAAAGAGATTAAGGTGTTCTCAGATAAAAAATCTGAGTGAACAACATCACCACTAGACCTACTCTACAAGCAATGCTAAAGGTAGTTCTTTAGACTGAAATGAAAGGACACTAGTCAGTGGTTCAAAGCAGCATGAAGAAATAAAGACCTGCAGTAAAGGTAACCATGTGGATAATTATAAATACCAGGATTATTGTATTGTTTTGTTTAGTATGTAACTCTAATTCTTACTTCCTACAGGGCTAAAATTAAATGATAAATCTAGATTTTTGGACGTACAGTGTACAAAGATAAAAGAGTAACAAGTAACAACCAGCAAGATGGCGGCAGAGTAAAGAGCTCCTAGAATCAGTTCCTGCTACAGGGCAGTTAATAATCACCCAGAGCTATCTAGAGCACTTGTTTGGGGGCTCCAGGAGACTAGAAGTGCATACTGCAACATTCTTGAAAGAATGGAAGGAGGAAACCGCCCATCTGCAGAGAAGATTCGTAAATAGAGCTTTCCACGCCATGGATGCCAGTGCCCTTCCTCCACTGGAGGCACGGGCCACCTCGGGAGCTGTTCCACACTTGGAATTGAAAGCTCCACTTCCAAAACAGGGGAGGAAGAGACAGTTGGGCTCAACTTCAGCTACTGATTAGTAAATTCGGTGGGATAAGTATAATCCTAAGAACAGCTAAAGTTTGAACCTGTCTAAGTCAGAAAGAGGCCAGTAGCCACCATCTTAACTCCGCCCCCAGCATGAGGGGAAGCTGGGCTGACTGAAAATCACAGTGATGGTAGGGACCAGCTTTTTTCCATCTAGATCAGATTGCCACTCTAGCCTAAGCCCGAGGCCCACCTCGGGCAGGGAGGAAGCTGGGGGGGAGCTGCATCAGCCTCTCCGGGAAATTACAGGCCACACCGTGGAGGCCAGCGATCATCCTAATTTAGCAGCTCAAGCTACCCCAGGAGCTATTCTGTGGCAGGAATTGGAAGCTCCATTTCCCAAAAACAGGGGAGGAAGAGATGGTTGGCCACCGATTTAAACTACTGATTAGTAAATTCAGCTGGCTAAAGTACAACCCTGAGAACAGCTAAAGTTTGAGCCTGTCCAAGACAGAAGGAGGCCAGTAGCTGCAATTTTGACTCCACCCACAGCATGAGGAGAAGCCGGGCTGACTCAAAATCACAGAGACCGGTTTCTTTCACCCAGATTGGCCTGCAGCCCTAGCCTAGGCTTCAGCCCCACCTCTAGCAGGGAGGAAGATGACGGGCTCTGCACCAGCCTATCCATCCAGGTAACTGCAGTTGATAAAGAAAGGCCCGGGCCCTAACGCCCCTCAGCAGAAACCCACGATCCCTTTTCTCCCTTCCTCCCCTTTTCTCCCTGAAATCCATATCATTAGGAAGATAACACTCCTGCCTGCCCCTTTCAACTGGAATTTACAACTCTAAACAGATAATGACTCTTTTCCTCCCTAATAGCCCTCTGCTTTAGGAAGATAAGCTAACCTCCTTCCTTCTGCTTTTGTAACCCTGCCTGCCCGCTTGCTTAGGAATTTGTCCACTTAGAGTTCCGCTTAACGTTCCTATATAAACTTATGAAAATCAAGACACAGCACTCAGATTTTTGGAGACTTGACTCTTCTCTGGGCCCGCGTGTAATAAAACGTCGTTCATCCACCCCCTCAGAGTGCCGCTTGGGTTTCATTCCGTCTGCCGCAACATTGGTTCCCTGACCAGGAAAACCCAATCGAGCAGTCCCCTTGTGCCTCTGGCTTGGGGCTGACAGGCGCAGCCGACGGTGATCTCTGAGCGAACGAGGTGGGCTCCACCCATCCTTTTGACGGGACCTCCTTCTGAGGTGGTCCCTGCAGGCCGCATCCTCACCCCGGCCTGACTCAGTGGGGAGGTCGACTGAACAGTGCCAGAAGATTCCGGAATGGTAAGGCCCTCGGTGCCAAGTCCTCAATCAGGCCAGTCTCCAGACAGAAGGGGAGACTGATCACCTCCCGAAATCTTGAGTACCGAGATTCCAGAATAGGGCAATCCCCCTGGGAGGGACTGCATAGTCTCTGAGCGATTGTGTGTGTGAGGATGACAGAGGCTTGCCTCTGTTAGTTCAGTCTGTGACTCCAAAGCTTTATGCTACGGAGCCTGTGTGGGCCCTAACCTGTTTTCCACAGCAATGGTATATGGCATAACGGCCACCCCAAACTCTTCCCGGGCACCTTAGCCAAGACGAGCCATAGTTCTCATGAGAGATGTGGACAGGTGGGCATCTGAGTGGTCTTAAAAGAGGCAACCCCTTTCCTTGTCTGTCTTGCGCCACTTAGACTCAGGGTATGAGATCATCACAGTCAAAACCTACCATCTTAAACTGCATGCTCAAGAATTTCAAGAAGGGTTTTTCCAGAGATTATGGCATCTGGATGAACCCCGGCACCCTCCGAACCTTACGTGAAGTAGGGTGGCCCACTTTTAACATTGACTGGCCCTTGGAAGGGACCCTGGATATAGCCAGGGTCTGCGCAGTGTGGCTGGTTGTCACAGGAGCTCCTGACCACCCCGATCAGTTTCCCTACATCTACTCTTGGTTAGAGATAGCCCAGACTCTGCCCCCTTGGGTTCGATTGTGTGTTGGAAAAAAGGGACAGAGCAGGGTCTTAATTGCACAGGAAACGGGGCCCCAGAAGCCAGTCATTCATCCAGGGCCCTCGGAGGAGGACCGACCCCCCACCCCCACCACTACCATATGCTCCGGCTGCTCTAGCCTATCTTCCTAGCCCGGGAATGCAGGCAGAGCTCCCCAAAACACCCCCACCTTCGATCCCTCCAGGAACATCGACTCCCTCTGAGGAAAGCCCTGGAACCCCAATAGCAAGGAGGCTCCAGTCAGCACAACCCGCGTTACAGATGCCCCTCCGTGAAACACAAGATCTGGCCCAGATCAGCGAGGATGGGACCATCCTACCTGGGAGGCCTGTTTTATACTATCAGCCATTCACAACTACGGACCTCTTAAACTGGAAGCACCACACCTCCTCCTACTCAGAAAAGCCCCAGGCCCTTATTGATCTCATGGAATCCATTTTCCAAACCTATCGTCCTACTTGGGATGATTGCCGCCAACTCCTCTTGACTTTGTTTAATACGGAGGAGAGACGATGGACTCTAATGAAAGCCCGAAAGCGGCTGCAGGAGCAGGCCCCCACTGGTGTCTTAAATCCAGAAGATTGGGCACGAGAGGCAGCACTAGAGGCCCAGCCAAACTGGGACTTCAACACTGATCAGGGACGGGCTGCACTCCAGCAATATCAGGAAGCGCTCCTTCGAGGGGTCCGAGAAGGGGCAAAATGACCCACAAACATGACAAAGATGACTTTAGTTACTCAAAAGCCCAACGAGTCTCTGGGAGATTTCTATGAACAACTTTGTGAGACCTTCAGAATCTACACCCCTTTTGACCCAGAAGCTCCGGAAAACCAGAGGATGGTGAAAGCTGCCTTTGTTGCGCAGGCAGCAATGGACACTAAAAGAAAGCTCCAAAAATTAGAAGGGTTCACAGGGATGAACATCTCTCAACTCCTTGAAGTCGCCAACAAAGTATTTGTCAATCGAGATGAAGCCACCAAACGAGAAGCCAAGAAGCGAATAAAACATCAAGCCTCCCTACTGGCAGCAGCCTTGGGAAATCCTGACCCCACCAGAAGAGAAGGGCCACCTCAAAAAGGGGAGACAAGCACCAGAAGAGTGCCCCTGACCAGAGACCAATGTGCCTACTGCAAAGAAAGTGGACACTGAAAACATGAGTGTCCCCAAAAGCAGGCACATAGAGGGAACATCCCTAAAGGGAAATACTGACCTGAGCACCAAGACCATCTGATCGGGCTGGCAGGGGTCAACCCTGAATAGGGGCAACCAGGGTCACTGAAACTTGGCCTCCACGAGCCCATGGTCAAACTACAAGTTGGGAGCCAGTCAATGACTTTCATGGTGGACACTGGCACTGAACATTCTGTGGTCACAATCCCTGTCGCCCCCTTTAGCAGAAAAACTGCTAATATCATAGGAGCAACTGGGGACCAGACAAGCCAACAGCCTTTTTGCCAGTCAAGAACTTGCCAGCTTGGTGGCCACGAAGTGACTCATGAGTTTCTGTACCTGCCTGAATGTCCAGTTCCCCTGCTTGGTAGGGACCTCTTAACCAAACTGGGGGCCCAGATTACCTTCAAACCTGAAGGGCCAGCAAGCTTATTCCTCGGACTGGCCTCACTCTCCTTGTCACCATACCCCGAAATGAAGAAAGGAGACTTCATGCAGAAGAAACTTCAGGTCAGATCCGGAAAAACTGCTGGAACTTTTCCCCCAGGTTTGGGTGGAAAAAACCACTGGGAATGGCACGGAACCATGCATGCATCATCATCGACCTGAAGCCTGGAGCAGTCCCGGTCCGGCAGAGGCAGTATCTGATCCCCTGCAAAGCGCAGTTGGGCATGGTTGAACACATAGATCGCCTGAGAAAAGAGGGAATCTTAATTGAGTGCCAGTCACTCTGGAACACCCCATTATTACCAGTAAAAAAGCCAGATGGGACCAGATATCGACCAGTACAGGATTTACGAGCCATTAATAATGCCACTCTCGCCTTACATCAAGTTGTTCCCAACCCGTAAACTTTACTAAGACGGCTGCCCCCTGAAGCTGCCTGGTTCACTTGCCTGGACCTGAAAGATGCCTTCTTCTGCCTGCGGCTGGCCCTCCTGAGCCAGCCTCTGTTTGCCTTTGAATGGGAAGATCCCAAAACCCAGCAGAAAACTCAGCTAACCTGGACCTGGGTCCTGCAAGGCTTCAAAAACTCCCCTGCCCTTGGCAGCAGATCTGGCCACCTACCCCCCAGAGGACTGCAAGTGTGACCTCTTAAAATAAGTAGATGACCTCCTACTTGCCAGTGAGACAGAAGAGGACTGCTGGAGAGGGACCCAGACTCTCCTACAACTTCTAACACAGACTGGGTACAAAGTGTCTTGGAGAAAGGCCCAGATCTATAAACAGGAGGTCAAGTACCTGGGGTTCAGCATCACACAAGGACACCAGACGCTTGGACCTGAATGAAAGAAAGTGAGCTGCACCATCTCTACACCCACCACAAAAGGAAAGCTTCATGAGCTCCTCGGGGCTGCAGGGTTCTGCCGCATCTGGATTCCTAGATTTGCAGCCATGGCCAAGCCCCTTTACGAAGTTCTGGTGGGTCCAGAAAAAGAGCCTCTTGCCTGGAGAGAAGCTCAACAGGGGGCTTTCAAAACATCAAAAGACAACTCGGCTGAGCCCATGCCTTGGGCCTCCCAGATGTAACTCGAAACTTTAACCTGTTTTGCATGAACAGGGGGTTCTCACACAAACAGTCAGCCCCAGGCAAAGACCCATCACTTACCTCTCCAAGCAGCTGGACTCTGTGGTTGCAGGGTGGCCACCCTGCCTGAAAGCCCTGGCGACAACCATAACCCTCATCAAAGAACCCGACAAATTAACCCTCGGACAGGCGATTCATGTTATAGTGCCACACGCAGTCAACTGCCCTAATGAACTCACAAGGGCATCAGCGGATATCGAATCCCCGGCTTGCACATTACCAGGGTTTACTCTGTGAAAACCCCAGAGTGACAATAGAAACGGTGCGCAGTCTAAACCCTGCCACCTTTTTGCTAGATGAGGAAGGGGCTCCTAAAAATGACTGTGTTGAAGTGACCAAGGAAGTTTACACCAGTCGTCCCGACCTCCAAGACAAACCGCTCCCTTCCCCATATCAGACACTATTTACAGATGGGAGCAGTCTCGTTAAAAATGGGGGAAAGCTTGCTGGGTATGCAGTCACCACTATCTAACGGGTGGTGGAAGCAGCGTCTCTACCTGCTCAATAAGCAGAACTCTGGGCACTGGCAGAACTCTGGGCACTGGTCCGAGCCCTGCAGCTAAACATTTACACTGACTCTAAGTACGCATTTGCTACCGTTCATATCCATTGGGCGATTTGTAAAGAAAGAGGTCTCCTAACCGCAGGGGGAAAGGAAATCAAAAACAAAGAAGAAATTCTCCAACTGTTAGAAGCAATCTGGAAACCAGACAAAGTCGCCAACATCCACTGCCGGGGACATCAGAAAGGAATGGATATGGTCGCTCAAGGAAACAGGCTAGCTGACAAAGCAGCTCGGCAAGCGGCTGAAGGAACCCACGGAATATGAGTCCCGGAATTGACACCGCAGCTGTCCCTCTTAGGACAAGAGACTAATCAACTAAGCTATACCCAGAAAGAACAGGAATGGGCTAAGAGAAAAGGGGGAAGCTGAACCCCTGAAGGAACTTGGCTGCTCCCGGATGACTGGGTTTTTGTCCCAAAAGGAGCTGCTCATGCCCTTGTCCAGCTATACCAACAACTCACCCACCTAGGGAAAACTGCGCTAGAAATCTTGCTTGGGAGATACTACTACATAGCCCGACTGGCTTCTCTCTATTCCACCATCAGCAGCCAGTGGCAAGTTTGTGCCAAAAACAACCCCTTGCAGGGGCCCGTGCTCCGGCAGGTGTCCAGCACACAGGAACGGCCCCCTTTGAAGATGTCACAGTAGACTTCACAGAAGTGAAACCAAGTCGGGGGTACAAATATCTGTTAGTGATGATATGCACCTTTTCAGGTTGGGTCAAAGCTTTCTCCACTCGCACCAAAAAGGCAAGAGAAGTGACTAAGGATTTACCTAGAGAAATCATTCCCCGACACTGTCTATGGGAAGTGACAATGGCCCAGCCTTCATGGCTGCCATAGTCCAAAAGCTAGCAAAAATGCTAGGAATAAAGTGGAAACTCCATACCGCTTACAGGCCCCAGAGCTCAGGGAAAGTTGAACGCATGAATCAAACCCTCAAAGCCACCCTAGCCAAATTCTGCCAAGAAACTGGTCTCCCCTGGGTAGACTTACTTCCCTTAACCTTTCTCCGAGTTAGGTGCACCCCAGGACCCACAGGCTATTCACCCTTTGAAATTCTATTTGGATGGCCACCCCCAGTTATCCGGACCTTCAAAGGAAACCTCAAACTTCTGGGGGAGGCTAGCCAAGATTCCATTCTCCAGCAGCTGGGGAAACCTCCAGCTGAAATACATAAAACTGTCTTGTCCCAGAACCTCATCCCCCTGGGACATCCAGTGCACCCCCACTGGCCAGGGGACCTAGTCTGGGTCAAAGACTGGAAAAAAGAACCCCTTCAGCCTTCCTGGGCAGGTCCACATACTGTGATCCTTGTAACTCCTACTGCTCTTAAAGTTGCAGGCATCGTCCCTTGGACCCATCATTCCAGGGTCAAGAAGGCACATCTCAATAAAGAGTAGGACAGCTGGACAGCCCAACCCGTACCCGGCCACCCCTTGAGAGCGCGAGTCACCCGGGATCCTCGAGCACCAGCCTCATCAAATGCCGGCTGAATGGACCCCTGCTCCTGGTGGATCCTGTGCTTATACGGCCTGCTTGCCTTGGTATTTGGAGTTGGACTCGCTGCTGTGGCCCCTGCAGACTGGACTGTTGTGAATAGAGCCCTAATTGCAATTGCTTACTGGTGTATAATAGGAGGCTTCTGTGCCTTGACTTGCTTGTCCTTTCCTTCCTTGCCCCCTCCCTAGGAGCCAATACCCACCCCCAAAATCTATGGCAGCTGCAAGTTAGTCAAAGCTGGGGCAAACAATCTGTGCTGAACGCTTCAGTCCCATTCTCGGCAGGTGCAACTTCAGCCTCTGTAATATTTTGACGCTTGCAGGGCAATCCAAGATCACGCTCCTTACACCTTGCTAGTTGCCCCATACCCCCACGCCCCCATACCTGCCCCCAGGAGAGGGTGTAGGGGTTGCAACTATGGGACTTATGACAAATACCTCTGTCAAGACCCCCAAAAGAGCGGAGGATTCTGTCACTCTTGGAGCTTGCTGGTAGGTGCCACCACTCCCTGGAAGGGGGTCCCACCGACTTCTCCATATCTCCTACAGAAAATCCCCAGCCCGGCAGGTTGTGGCATAGAAACCTGTGACCCTGTAAAACTCACCTTACTAAACATAACCACTGGATCAGAAAATACCTTTTTAAAGGCATTAAAGGACTAAAACTAGGAATCAGAATATACGACCCATTAGGGCTGGACCCAGGAGACCTCATACTGGTCCAACTGATCCCGGTAACCCAACCCCCAGAGAAAACCCTGATGAAAAATATCAGTAAAGTTGCCCAGACACTAAAAGTCAGTTAGAACAGCCCCCCGCAACGTCTTTTTGAACCAGGTTTGAAATTTCCACCAACTCCTAAATGAATCCCGGCCCGGCATAGCTGCATCCTGCTGGCTATGCACTTCCTCAGGTCTAACCATCTTCCCCATATCTGTCCCATGGAATGTAACCCTCCTGACCCATGACAGCTCTACGGCGGGGACCAGGCCCCTCCCAGTCCACATAACCGAACCCCCAGGAAAGCTGGCTAACTGTAAAAACGTAACTACCAAGTTTCCTTCAACCTTCCTCCCTCTTGGAAGGGCCAACTGTGACACCACCCGCCCGCTCAATGAGCCTGACCGATGCACCACAAACTCCACCATCTGGGTCTGTGGCACCAACGCCTACTGGTGCCTACCCCAGGATGGCCAGGGCATCTGTTACCTGGCTTGGCCAGTACCGTCATTCTCCGTGGATGGAGATGAATTGCCTGGAGAGCTCTCCTGAACCAAACGAACAATACAGACAATTCCAATACTCTTAGGACTAGGAGTAGTCGGAGTGCAGCAGTAACAGGGGCCTCACTTGCAGTTGTTCAGAAGGGCTTACAAACCCTAGCATGGGAAACATCAAATGACCTCGGAGAAATATTGGGGGCTCTCAATGGGTTGCAAGACCAGATAGACTCGTTGGCAGAAGTAGTTTTACAAAACAGGTGAGGATTAGACTTGCTCACCGCAGGTTCAAGGGGGATCTGCCAGGCCCTAGGGGAAGAATGCTGTTTCTATGCAAATTTCTCAGGAATAGTTAGAGACAAGGTGGCCCTACTAAAAGAACGAGCCAAAGACTGCTTAAACCATGTATACCAGGCATCTGCCAATGGGAACTACTTCCAGTATCTCCTCTCCTGGATTTTGCCATTCATGCCAGTAATAGCCTCAGTCTTCTTCCACTTAACTTTCGGGCCATGCGTTCTACGGTACCTAACATAATACATCACTTCCCACTTAAACACCTTAAAACACCAAGTGATGACTTGTGTTAAATATCAACCCTTGGGGACTACAGAAAAATCCCCATGTTAGCTGATGATGCCCCATAAAAAATTATAAGGGCATCAAAGGGGGGGATGATAAAGAAAGGCCCGGGGCCCTAACACCCCTCAGCAGAAACCCACAGCTTTAGGAAAATAAGCTCCCCTCCGTCCCTTTTCTCCCTCCCTCCCCTTTTCTCCCTGGAATCCACATCCTTAGGAAGATAAGCACTCCCCACCTGTCCCTTTCAACTGGAATTTACAACTCTAAACAGATAATGACTCTTTTCCTCCCTAAAAGCCCTCTGCTTTAAGAAGATAAGCTAACCTGTTCCTTCTGCTTTTGTAACCCTGCCTGCCGGCTTGCTTAGGAATTTGCCCGCTTAGAGTTCCACTTAGAGTTCCTATATAAACTTATGAAAATCAAAACACAGATTAAGGTGCTCAGATTTTTGGAGACTTGACTCTCCTCTGGGCCTGCGTATAATAAAACTTCATTCATCCACCCCCTCAGAGTGCCACTTGGGTTTCATTCTGTCTGCCACAACACAGGTTCATTTAGCTGGCACAGACGGAATAATTGGAAGTCTACTGGGGCAACTGTGGTCATCTTGGACACGCACTGCATAGATTGCTGCCCACACCTGCAGCTCCACCCCTTCCCCAGGCAGGGGAGAAAGGGATGTGAAGTTTCATCAGTCTCTCTGGGCAACTACATGAGTTGGATTATTCCACACAGCTTTGGCTCTGTCCCTACCCCTGGCAAAGGAAAAAGTTGGGAGAAGCTTCATTGGTCCTTGGGGCAATGAGGGTAGCTTGAGCCTCCACATCTTATGGCATCAACTACATCCTTGGCTCCACTACACAACCAGCAAGAGAGAAAGAGCAGGAAGCCCTAAACTAAAGAGAAAATCTGCATCCAGAATAAATACTCTAATAAGCCAGATGCCAAGACACCAACAAAAAAATTACAATCCACACCAAGAAACAGGAAGATATGGCCCAGTTAAGGGAACAAGATATGCTTCCCAAATGACATAAAGGAGTTGAGACAACTAGTCATAGATGTTCAAACAAATCTCTTTAGTAAATTCAATGAGATGGCTAAAGAAATTAAGGATATTAAGAAGACATTGGATGAGCACAAAGAAGAATTTGAAAGCATACATAGAAAAATAGCAGATCTTATGGGAATGAAAGGTACAATAAATGAAATTAAAAATACACTGGAATAATATAACAGCAGATTTAAGGAGGCAGAAGAAAGGATTGGTGAAATTGAAGAAATGGCCTCTGAAAGTGAACATGCAAAAGAACAGATGAAGGAAAAATTGGAAAAACTTGAACAAAGTCTCAGGGAACTAAAGGACAGCAAGAGACATGCAAATATACATGCCATAGGTGTCCCAGAAGGAGAAGAGAAGGGAAAAGGGGCAGAAGGAATATTTGAAGAAATAACGGTAGAAAATTTCCCAACCCTTTTGAAGGACATAGATATCCATGTCCAAGAAGCACGATGTACTCCCATCCAAAAAAATCTGAATAGACCAACTCCGAGACACATACTAATCAGAATGTCAAATGACAAAGACAGAGAATTCTGAGAGCAGCAAGAGAAAAGCAATGCATAATGTATAAGACATACCCAATAAGATTAAGTGCTGATTTCTCACCAGAAACCATGGAGGCAAGAAGACAGTGGTATGATATATTTAAGATAATGCAAGAGAAAAACTTCCAGCCAAGAATCTTATATCTGGCAAGACTGTCTTTCAAAAATGAGAGCGAGTTTAGACTATCCACAGATAAACAGAAACTGAGAGAGTCTGTAACCAAGAGACCTGCTTTGTAGGAAATACTAAAGAGTGTGCTACAGCCTGAAAAGAAAAGTCAGGAGAGAGAGCCATGAAAGAGAGTCTAGAAATGAAGATTATATCAATAAAAGTAACAAAGTTTCAAAAGAGTGGTGAAAATAAAATATGACAGATAAAACTCAAATATTCAGGAATAAACTTAACCAATGATGTTAAGTTAAGCACTTATATTCAGAAAACTACAACTCATTATTAAAAGAAATCTAAAAAAGACCTAAGTAATTGGAAGAACATTCCATGCTCATGGATTGAAAGACTAAATATCATTAAGATGTCAATTCTACTCAAATTGATATACAGATTCAATGCAATCCTGATAAAAATTCCACTAGCATTTTTTAAATAAATGGAAAACATGATTTCAAATTTATTTGGAAGGGTAAGGGGTCCTGAATAGCCAGAAACATTATAAAAAGGAAAAGCGAAATTTGAAGACATTAAGTTGTATTACCTAGCTACAGTGATAAAAAACAGCATGGTACTGGCATAAAGACAGACACATAGACCAATGGAACCTACATGATGGTTAAAAAACAGACCTTCACATCTATGGTCAAGTGATTTTTGACTGGCTTGTCAAACCCACCCAGCTCGGGCAGAACAGTCCATTCAACAAATGATGCTGAGAAAATTGGATATCCATAGCAAAAGAAGGAAAGAGGACCCCTATTCACACCCTACACAAAAATTAACTCAAAACGAATAAAAAACCTAAATATAAGAGCAAGAACCATAAAGCTTCTAGAAGAAAATGTAGGAAAATATCTTTAAGACCTGGTGGTAGGTAGTGGATTCTTAAAGGAGATAAGAGGAGGACTGAAATGGACTACTGATATTTGATGTATGTAGAAGTTTTTATTAGCTTTACTGTAAAAGTATGGAAATGTACAGAGTTGGTGATAACACATTTTAGTGAGTAACAGCTGGTTTATAAATGGGGATGTGGCTGAAAATGCTAGTCTAGGGATGTAAATGCCAATTGACAGAAAGCTAGAGAATAATCTAGGGACTGAACAGTGATGAGAATAATGGTTGATGGTACAGATGCAAGAGTGTCCTTTGTGAGCTAGAGCAGATGTACATCAGTATTGCAAGGTGGTGGGAATGTGAAGAAGCATGGGAAAAATACAACTGGAGTGATGTATGGACTGTAGTTAACAGTAATAATGTAATATTCTTGCATCTATGCCAAAGATGTACTGTGTTGATAATGGGGGAGTATGAAAAATGTATGCCAAAAGTACACTGTGAGTGGACATACCATCCCAGACTCCTCAGGATTGGGGGAAGAGCTATGGACTAGAGTGCACTTACTGGTATTCTGTTGTAGACATACTGTGATTCAAGCAATGGAAGAAATTACAACATTGATGTGGAGCCAGTGTCCACTGGTTGCTTTCCGGGCAGGGAGAGGGAAAAGCAGCTGTAATACAGGGACTTTTTCAGGACTTGGGAATTATCCTGAGTGACATTACAACAACAGATATAGGCCATTTTACATCAGCATATACCATGCAGAACTGTGTGGGAGAGACTGTGGTCTACAATGTGAACTATGGTCCATGCTTAGTGGCAAAGCCCCAGGATGTGTATATCCATTGCAGGTGATGTGCCACACTGATGAAAGATGTTTATGTGGGAGGTTGTGGGAGGTGTGGGAGGTGGGGAACATGGGAATCCCTGTCATTTTTGTGTAACATTTATGTAATCTAAGCATCTTTTAAAATATATATATATAAAAAGTACGCTATGGAACTGGCAATAATCAGATGATATTATCTCATAATCTGTAACAAATGTTCCACCACGGTGTGTTGTGTTGATAGAGGGGTGTTGTTTGGAATTCTGCACATGTGCATGATTGTTTTGTAAGTTTACAACTTCTGTCATAAAAATATATTCAGAAAATAATAATAGGGTGGGTTGGGGGAAAGATACACCAAATGTAAGATAAAGACTATAATTAGTAGTAAGATTTTGACAATATTCTTTCATAATTTATAACAAATGTCTCAGGACAATGCAAGGTGTTGGTGGAGGGTTGATATATGGGACCCCTGTATGATGTTATGAATGTTTGCTTTGTAAGTTCACAACTTTTACTATACACTTATTGTTTATGTATGTTCATGTATAAATGATATAAAATAATAATAGGGTGGGTTGGGGAAAATACTCTGGTTAGTAGTAATATTTTGAAGATGCTCTTTAATCATTAGTTAAAAATGTTTTACAAAAATGCAAGATATTGGTGGTAGGGTGAGGTATGAGAGCCCTGTATGATGTTGTGTATGTTTGTTTTGTAAGTTCACAATGATTACTATACACTTATTGGTTATGTATGTTCATGTATAAGTGATATATTTCAATAAATTTTAAAAGAAGTGGTAACAAGTGCAAAAAATGGTGGTGGTGGGGAGAGAGATAGGAAAAGTATATGCACATGCTATTGAAGTTAAGTTGGTATCAGACCAACTACATTAAGGATGTTAAATTTTAACCCTATGGTAATCACAAGGAAAACAGATGAATAATATATCCAGATAGTAATGAAAACATTCTAAAATTGACTGTGGTGATGACAGCACAATTCTGTGATGAAAAATGAGAGCCACTGAGTGTACACTTTGAATGGCTTGTACAAAACATGGGATTATATAACACACAGGGAATCCAGTGGTGGAAGATGGACTGTAGTTAACAAGACAAATATGAGAATGTTCTCTCATGAAAAATAACAAATATATAATACTAATACAGGGGTTAATAACTGAGTGGATTGGGGGAAAAATAGACCAAATATAAGATATGGACTATAATTACAAAAAAAGATATGGGCTATAGTTAGGAGTAATATTTTGACAATGCTATTTCATAGTTTGTAACAAATGACTCATGACAATGCAAGGTGTTGTGGTGGGGTGATGTATGGGAGCTCTCTATGATGAAATTCATGTTTGTTTTGTAAGTTTACAACTTTTACTGTATGCTTATTGTTTATATATGTTCATGTATGAATAATATACTTCAATAAAAATATACTTAGTGTATATTTATATATATATATATATATCCAGATAGAAATGAGAAGGCACTCAGTATGGTACAATATAAGAAAGCAAATAAATATAAAAGTGGACATTAACAGAAGTGAGGGACAAAAGGGTGTAAGACTTACAAAGGCTAAATAGCAAAATGGCATGAGAAAGACCTATATTATGAGTGGTGTTTAAATGTAAATGGATTAAAGTCTCCAGTCAAAAGGCAAAGGGGGTTGGCAGAATGAATACAAAGCATGAACAGAGCTAGAGTGGCTATACTAATATTGGATAAAATAGATGTAATGTCAAAAACAATTAGGAGGGACAAAGATGGTCATTACACACTGATAAAGGGGACAATATGACAAGAAGATGTAACAATTAAAAATATATAGGCACTTAACAGCAAAGCCCCAAAATATATGATACAAATACTAAAAGATTTGAAGGGAGAAATTGACAGTTCTACATTAATAGTAGGAGACTAACACACTACTCTCAATAATGGATAGAGCATCTAATCAGAAGATCAGTAAGGAAGTACAGGACTTGAATGATACGCTAAACCAACTAACCTTGACAGACATATGTAGAACACTGTACCTAACAAAAACAGAATACACATTCTTCTCGAGTGCTCATGGATCATTCCCCAGGACAGAACATATTTGGAACACAAAACAAGTCTCAATAAATTAAAAAATATTGACATCATACAATGTATAATCTCCAACTACAATGGAATGAAGCTAGAAACCAATAACATAGGAGAAAGAGATGATTCACAAACATGTGGAAATTAAACAACATACTCAAACAACCAATGGTTTAAAGAGGAAATCGGAAGGGAAGTTAGGAAATATCTTGAGGCAAATGAAAATGAAAATACAATATACCAAAACTTATGGGATGCAGTGAAGATAGTGCTGAGAGGGAAATTTATAATTCTAAATGCTTATGTTAAAAAATAGGAAAGACTACAAATCAGAGACCTAACCTTAAAACTGGGAGAACCAGAAAAGGAAGAGCAAACTAATCCAAAGGAAGCAGAAGGAAGGAAAAAACAAAAATTAAAACAGGGATAAATGAAATTAAAAAAATAATAAAATCAACAAAAACCAAAAGTTGCTTCTTTGAAAAAGGACAACAAAATTGACAAACCTTTGGCTAGACTGACAAAGAAAATAAGAGAGATGATTCGAATAATGGACATCAGAAATGAAAAGGGGCCATGCCACTACTTACAACCCCACTGAAGTAAAAAGGACTATAAGTGGATACTATGAACAACTGTTTGCAAATAAATTAGATAACGTATATGAACTGGGAAAATTCTTAGAAATGTATAAACTACCTACACTACTCAAGAAGAAATAGAAGATCTCAACAAGTCAATTATTGCTAAAGAGATTGACTCAGGAATCAAAAACCTCCCAACAAAGAAAAACCTAGGACCAGATGACTTCACAGGGCAATTCTACCAAACATTTGAAGAAGACTTAAATCCAGTTTTGCTCAAACTCTTTCAAAATCTTGAAGAGGAGGAAACACTCCCTAACTCATTCTGTGAGGCCAACATGACCCTCATACCACAAGATAAAGATACCACAAGAAAAGAAAACTACAGACCAATATCTTTTATGAATGTAGATGCAAAAATCTTCAACAAAATACTAGTAGATCAAATCCAGCAGCATATTAAAAGAATTATAAAGCCATGATCAAGTGGGATTTGTCCCTGGTATGCAAAGCTGGTTCAACATAGGAAAATCAACTAATGTTAGAAATCACATTTACAGAATAAACGGGGAAAAAAATCACATGATCCTCTCAAACAATGCAGAAAAGGCATTTGACAAAATACAGCAGCCTTTCTTGATAAAAATACTTAGCACACTAGGAGTAGAAGGAAACTTCCCCAACATGATAACAGAAAACACTCAAGCCCATAGAGATGGAGATTAAAGTACAGGTTGCCACTGACAAGGGTCTGGGGAAATAGTGAGTTAATGCATAATGGGTGTAGGGTTTCTGTTTGGGGAGAGGAGAAAGTTTTAGTAATGGAAGGTGTTGAGTGTACTGCAACTTTGTGACTTTTATTAATCTTACTGAATGGTATGCTTAGAAGTAGTTGAGATGGGAAAATTTATGTTGTGCATTTGTTCCCACAACGAAGAAAAGGAAGAGCAGCTAAAGAGGTAATGGTAATTAAATGCAATATGTGATCATGGACAAGATCTATCAAGGCAGGAGAAAAGGATTACGAGGACATTATTGAGACATATAAAAATTGGAATATAGAATGTAATCTTTATATCAATGTCAAATTTCTTGAACTTGATAATTGTACTTTAGTTGATTTCATAAGTGTATTGGTCTGCCAAAGGGGGGCCAATGCAAAGTACCAGAAATCTGCTGGCTTTTATAAAGGGTATTTATTTGGGGTAAAAGCTTACAGTTACAAAGCCTGAAAGAGTCCAACTCAAGGTTGCTTTCTCACCAGAGTCAGTCACCATATGTTGAAGCAAGATGGTCGCTGATCTCTACCTGGCCTTTCGTTTCCCTCCAGGCTTCTAGTTCTCTCTTTCCTGGTTAGGGCTCATCTCTCAGGGTTTCCTGTATTAGTCTTGACTCTCTTCCCATGGTCAGTTGTAAGCTATCAGGCAAATTGTCCATATCTTCCCAGGGCTCTAGCTGTTTGAAACCTCTTTTCTGTCACATGGCAGGATCAACCCACTGAGCTACACCCCTGTTGTATTTTTTGATAACTAAATATTTTGTTTCACATCCAGAGTTCAATCTCAAATAGTTAATCTCAAAATAATTATTTTTTTCTAATCAGTCTTCAGAATTGCATGCTAGTTCAACTGACCCTTTTCATTTTCTATTTACAATCTAAGCCTTACACTGTCTTTTCATAATTCAGGTTGTTAAGCACCAAGAAGAAAACAGCTGCTGGTCCCTTCCTTCCGGCAACACAGGGATTGTGCACATAAAACATGTTGGGCAGGTTCCTGTTTAAATCATTGTTTGTATGGCAACATTTAGTTTAGTAAATATATAGTAAAGGGTAAAGTAATGAAGAGGGTCCCATTATAAAAGAAACTTGAATGTACTCAGTGGACCAGATTGTTTACCCTGGCTGTGTCAGTAACCATGTGCTTTATCTGCCTTACAACTGCGAAGAGCCAGTACTTACAATTTGCATGTGGCAGGAGGGAGGAACCTCAGATACAATCAGCCCAACCCCTTCCATTTTACAGAGGAGGAAAGGGGTTCAGAGAACTTAGATGAGTGGCAGGACTGGGGCAAGAGCCCAGGCTCGCAGAACTAGGCTCTTTATTACACTGTTTGTTTATTACCATAGTCTGTCAAACTTTTTTCTGGTATATGAATAAATTTTTTTTCAGACTGAGGTATGCCAGAAAAAATGAATTTTTATGCTTAAGTTTCTTCTGTACAACTTTTCAATCCAGGTTCTAATTATGATGGGGATCATTTTGATCTGTCAATCTACTAAAGTTTAGTGCATTTCATTCAGAAGTTGGATTTGGGGGTTAAAATGTTAGTAGGATGGACTCCAAGAATTATCATTTATCTTTCATGTCATTCCTCTCTTCACCACTAGCTTACCTAATTACTGGTTCTTAAATGTAATACTTAGGTCAATGACTTGATTTATTTTTTAAAAGATAATGCCAGAGACAGTAATAGGCCAGAGTGAAATAACATAGTTTTGTTTGTTTGTTTTTAGGAGGTACTAGGGATTGAACTCAGGACCTTGTACATGGGAAGCAGGCACTCAACCACTGAGCTACATCTACTCCCCTTTTTCCTTTTCTCTATCTCTCTTTTTTTTTTTTTTTTTTTTTTTTTTTTTTGCTTGAAATAGCATAGTTTTAACACCCCAATCTAGAAGGAATTTTTTTTTTCGGTAAAAGGTGATATAAATTATATAGAAAAATATAATATTAAAAGACATTCAGAAGTAGCCCTTGTTGTTAAAAGCATTTAAGGATGGGCAACAGGGACGAGTGATATGCTAGACTCCAAAAGGAGTTTTATCAGCTTCAAAATTAAAAACAATTTTCTAGGATAAAAGGCATGTTCAACAGCCCAAGAACAATCAGCACTCAATTTTATAATGGAATGATTTATATTAATTTCCAACTAAAAGCAACAGAGCTTTTTAACTTTCCTAACAAATAATGATTTTGCCTCTCACTGTAAAATTCAAATCTGTCATTTATAATGTTACCTGGATCATCTAAACATTTACATCGTAAAAACAAGCAAGCTTCCCGAGGAAGTATAGATTCCAGTAAACCCAGATGAACTGTTCTTTTTGAGTATTAAATCACTGGTGATGAGCTAAGGTAGAGGCACACCTATAGATGCCAGTAAATAGGTTAGTTTCTGATGGCCATGGTCCAGAGGAGCAGTTGATCAGTTTCCACAATCACTACCCCAGAACCATTGCAGGTATTAGAAGTACTGACCAGTGTTCCAAACCCAAGCACATGATTTGTGAGGTTCCACTTCAGGCCTATTGTGGTAATGTGTTGTTTATGAATTCCAAAAATAGATATTGGATTGTGTTTATAAACTGGTCTGTTCCTTTGGGCATATTAGATTGTAAGAGATTCAGAGGTTTCACTTTTACTTTATTAAATCAAGATTAGGGCTTTTATTTGACCACGTTATTAGAGTGACTCAGTTTGAGTCCCCACCCCCTTGGTGGGGTAAATCAGACTTTCACATGGAAGTAGATACACAGAAGCAGATATTCAGGAAGTGAGAGTGCTCCATAGACACAGCCCAGGGAAGAGAGATGAGCCTGATACTCTACAGCTGACCTTGTGGAGAGACCAGACGAGCTGAGCCCAGATAGAAACGAGCCCAGGGAGAGTGAGGAGACTTATGCCAGCCTACATTTGAGATCGGAAGAAGCTGGGACCACGGAGTCTTAAGAGGAAGAAGGAAGGCTGAACCTTCACAGTCATCGCCCACCATCTTGCATCAACACATGGCAACAGACTTCGTGTGAGAAAGAACCTCTTATGGTACCTTGAGTTGGACTCTTTAGGTCTGGTAACTGTAAGGCTCTACCCCAAAAAAATACCCTTTATAAAAGCCAACAGATTTCTGGTATTTTGCATCAGCACCACTTTGGCTGTCTAATATACTAGTGTAGGACTCTCTGACTTCAGGGCTAATGGAATCAAAATCTCCATTGACAAATTGGGCAAAAACCTTTCCTACTTTCCTTCCATGATTTCATATAAGCATTTGGCACCTACATCAGCACAAGATTTTTTTTTTAAACAAATTAATTTTATTGATACATTTTAATAAAGCATACAGTTCATCCAAAATATACAATCAATGGTATTTGATATAATCACATAGTTGTGCATTCATCACTTCAATCATTTAAAGCATTTTCATTATTTCAATAATAATAATAAAATACAAACAAACAAGAAAATTCTTCACCTTTCAGTCTCTCTCTGTTTCTCTGGCTGTGCATAGCTGCTATTTCTGGCTATTCTTGTACATTTATTTATTTTTTTTTTATTTACCAGTTTTATTGAGGTATATTCACATACCATACAATATATCCAAAGTGTATAATCGATGTCTTTTAGAATACTCACAATGTCGTGAATTCATCACCACAAAAAATTTTAAAACCATTTCATTACTCCAAAAAGAAAAATTCAACACTTCTTAGCATGCTTTCCCCAGCCCTACATAACCACTAATCTAATTTCATCTTTATAAATTGATTTATATTTATGTTTTATATAAATGTAACTCATACCATATGTAGTACTTTGTGTCTGGTTTCTTTCACTTAGCATGTTTTTTTGACTGATATTAACGTTTTGTAGAATTAACATACATTTGTTCAGCTTCAAAGAAAAATGGTCTTATATATGCAATCTTACCTAAATTCATATTTCACATGCAGTTTTACTAAGTTATACAGCTCCATGTTACATTTTTTAGCTTTCCTTTTAGTAATATACATTAAACCACTTTCATAACCACATAATAGTACTGCTAGTTACAAACATTATGTTGGGAGACTTCCGGGAAGATGGCGGACTAGTAAGACACAGGAATCTCTTCTCCAGAAAAATAGCTAGAGGACAAGCTGAAACAGCCCCGAAAAAGATCTCCTAGGGTTTAGGACAGCAGGTGAAGGCTGCACACCACCCAGAGGAGAAAGGGACAGAAGAGGGAAATCGCGACTACAGAACTGTGAGTTGCAAGTAGCAGCTTCTGCTGCTGCCAGCACCCTCCCCCACACTCTTCAGAATTCTTGGGCCCCTGGGCCTGTGACCACAGACAAAGGGGGCTTCAGGGATCTGCCACTCCTTGAAAGGGGAGAGAGAGGGACACAGCCTTAGGCTGACTCAGGTTCTGACCTGAAATTTGGGCTGCAGAGCCCCATGGACCCTTCCACACTGCGGTTTGCCCTGGGAGCCTAGAAAGGACTGGAGAAATCCGAGCCTCGCAACCTTCCTCTCCTCTAGCCTGGACTAATTGTTGAGGACACTACGAAAGAGGAGAGAGAGCCTGGGGCTGACCCTGCTTTGGACTCCCAGGTTTGGTCTGCCCTGTCCCGAGAGCCCTTCCAGGCTGGGTGGGGCTGCGCCATTGTTTGCTTTGGAGCCTGCAAGGGGCTAAAGATATACAAACCTCCCAATCTCCTCCTCTACAAACAGGGACTGATTGTTGAGGATTCAGAAGGTAGTGGAAATATTTCCTAGCTGGGAAAAGGGGGGCACTACGAAAGAAGTCTGGAGAACTGTGTCAGAAAGTTTGAATCACAGGGCTCCTAGCCCCCAGACAGGAAGATCTATCACATTGATCTGGCCTGTGTCACCACAAATACGCTCCGACCAGGAATTGAATGGAGAGCAGCCAACAAGCGCCATCTCCTGGCAGACCAAGGAAGTGCACAAAAGAAAATTAATAAGTAAGAGAGGCTTTTCCTGGCCTCTAGAGCCTCCCTGCCCAAGTCCCTAGGAAACAACTCTACAACCAATTACTGGGTCCAGTGCCCAGTTTTGAGCAACAAGCAGAACAATCCTAACAATCAAGGTTGAGCCAAAAATCAAAGAGCGGTGGTAACTCACAGCCTCCTGCCACTAAAACCCGATAAAAGAGAAAGAAATAGAGCATCTAAGTAAAATACAAACTAACCAGATACCTAAGCACCAGCAAAAAATTATAGGCCATACTAAGAAAATAGAAGACATGGCCCAAGAAAAGGAATACAGCAAAGTCCCAGAAGAGATGCAGAATTTGAGAGAACTAATCAGTGAGATGAGCACACATTTCAAAAATCAAATTAATGAGATGAAAGAGAATATAGTTAAAGAGATCAATGACATCAAGAAGTCATTGCGCGAACGTAAAGAAGAATTTGAAATCATGAACAGAAAAGTAACGGAGTTCATGGGAAAGAAAGACACAATAGGTGAAGTCAAAAATACATTTGAGGCATACAGCAGCAGACTCGAAATGATAGAAGAAAGAATAAGTGATACTGAATACAGAGCAGCTAAAATTGAAGAGAGAAAAGAACAGAGAGAGAAAAGAATGGAAAAAATTGAGCAGGGGCTCAGAGAGTTGAATGACAACACAAAACGCAAGAACATACGTGTCATGGGAGTTCCAGAAGGAGAAGAGAAAGGAAAAGGGGCAGAAAGAGTATTTGAGGAAATAATAGCTGAAAATTTCCCAACTCTCACAAAAGAAATGA
>JAKSZT010053820.1:1026088-1123647 GCA_026826555.1 Tolypeutes matacus
AGAAGAAATTGCAAGTGAAATCAGTAAATATATTGAGACAAATGAAAATGAGAACACAACATATCAAAACTTATGGGATACAGCAAAGGCAGTCTTGAGAGGGAAATTTATAGCCCAAAATGCCTATATTAAGAAACAAGAAAGAGCTAAACTCAAAGATTTAACTGAACAACTTGAGAAACTAGAAAAAGAACAGCAAACCAATCCTAAAGCAAAAAGAAGGAAAGAAATAATAAAGATTAGAGCGGAAATAAATGAAAATGAGAACAAAAAAGCAATAGAGAAAATCAACAAAGCCAAAAGCTGGTTCTTTGAGAAGATCAATAAAATTGACAAACCCCTCGCTAGACTAACCAAGAAAAAAAGAGAGAAGATGCAAATAAATACAATCAGAAATGAAAGGGGGGGAATTACAAATGACCTCACAGAAATAAAAAGAATCATAAGGGGATATTATGAGAAACTATATGCCAACAAACTAGACAACCTGGATGAAATGGACAAATTTCTAGAAACTCATAACCAACCTACACTGACACAACAAGAAATACAAGAACTTAACAAACCAATCACAATTAAGGAGATTGAATCCGTCATCAAAAATCTCCCAGCAAAGAAAAGTCCAGGACCAGATGGCTTCACAGGTGAGTTCTACCAAGCATTTCTAAAAGAATTAACACCAATCCTGTTTAAACTCTTCCAAAAAATTGAAGAGGACGGAAAATTAACCAACACATTTTATGAAGCCAACATCACCCTAATACCAACACACAAATAGTCTTCACATAATCATATTACAGTTTCATATAAAAATGTCCACATTCAAGTAATGCCTGCTGGCATGTTTAGGGGTAAAACTTCACAATATCTTCAAATAACTCAAACAATTTGGGAAAAACACAGATGATAAAGAAAATATAGCAAATATTAACAAAAAATGCACCAAGGTGAAGACTATTTGTGTGTTTGACTATTTTCACAACTTTCTTGTAGACTTGGAATTTTTCAAAATGAAATGTTTGGTGAAAACTAAGATAAGTGGAAAAACACAGTAGAGAGAAAACATAACCATGAGTAGTATTAGAGATGGGATCTAAGGTAGTGGATGTGGCTTAAGTGGTTGAGCACCACCTTCCCATATCAAGGTTCTGGGTTCAATCCCTGGTACCTACTAAAAAACAAATGAATAAACCACCTCTCATTGGGGAGCAGATGTTTCTTAGTAGTTGAGCGCCTGCTTCCCATGTATGAAGTCCTGGGTTCATCCCAGGTTCCTCCTAAAAAAAAAAGAAGATGGGCTCTAGAGCATGGGGGCCAGGATTAACTTGGGATAGGAGAAGAAACACTCTGAAATTAGAAGATGGCTGCCAGTAAAGATAACTGTGCAGGTACGTGAGCAGAAGTTAAGGGAGTTCGTGCCTACTGGTCACAATTCTCTCTGTGAAGTTGGAAGCAGGGACATTTATTGAGAGGCAGGGCTTAGTGAAGGATTGAAATAACTAGAGTAGTTTGTGTGAGAGCTTCATGACATATAATAGGATGGTAAACTAATGCTGAGAACCCTGTTGATATTGTAGAACCTAAATTAGTAGTGGCACCAATTCTGTGTTGTTTGTTTTTTCCAGAACCATTCAGCAAAAGGAGGTTGATGGATGGGGCAAGTACGACAGTTGAACAAGGCATTGGGGATGCTCACAAGAGAGGTTGGATTGATGTGCCATTGGTTTGGGAATTGATAGGTAAAGAAGTGAAGTCATGAGAGAAGTGGTGAACTCAGGGGAAAGGGAAGAGCCAAGGGACTAGAGGCTAGAGAAGGATGATGAATAGATAAATTAAAAATGAGAAAGTGAGAGGACTATAGAAATAAAACATTGAAGCAAGAGACAGACAATTAGAATGTAATGTATCAGAGGAAGAACAATTCCAGGCAAAGATCAAGGTTAATATTTCATTGTGAATAGCAATTGGGGATAAAGATTTTGAAGTTGACATAATGAAGGAACTTCAAGTCTAGATTGTTTAGTGATTCATCCATATGTGTATTGGACAGCTAAGCTGAGTATGCGTAACAAACCTATAGGCCAATTCTAAGAAGTACCTTCCATATAAATTGCCAAATTGTTACCTTTTAAACAGTAAACTTGACAAATGCTAATAGAGTCAAGAGTAGGGGCGTCTTACCCACAAACATCCGATTTACAGATTGGCTAGGAGCTCATGAGGTGGACTGTGAGCAAAGCTCTGTCCTAAGGAAGTATATCCTCTCTTTGGGGAATTTAGATCTCAAGACAGAGAGTTAAGTAGCAAGAATAGACACCATACACAAAGAAAATCAGGGGTGCACCTGATACCACAGTGCTATCATGGCCAAGTCCTGGAATAGGAATTGATCAAGAATCTCCTACTGCCGAGGGAGCACTGGGTGCTAAGGGCCATCCAGTTCCTGAAATACATTCCGATCTCTGTGAGGCCTGCATATGCAGCTCTTCTTGTAGTGCCTAGTGGGGTTCCTGGGTTTCCATGGTGTCCAACTATGTGGCTGATTACTGTTTCATATGCATTCTTAGAAAATATCTCCCGGTTTCAGTTAGGGTTCTTTCAGTGTAAGTAGCAGAAATTCCAAGGCTCAGTCTGCCTCATACAATAAGGAAATTTATCTCACCTAACTGGAATTTCAAAGGTAGGGCAGCTCTAGGTACAGTACAATTAGGGTTGCAGTCCATGTCCTTCAATTTTGACCTTTTCTCTTTGTTGGCTTTGTTGTCATGCTGGCTTCCTTTATGGTTTCCAGCAATTGTGTTCTTGTTCACATCTATAGGAGAGAAAGAGGTCCTCTTTCTCAATCAGGTATTAAAAATCCTTCTCTTCAGTATGATTGTTCCAACTTTGGGCAGATGCTGACCACTGGATGGCCAAAGAAATGCATTGTGCTGATCATCTAAAGCCAAAATCTCTGAACCAATAAACGACAAGGGGGATGATATTGCCACAATTGACTGAAATTAATTGAGACCTACTCCTGGTGCAGGAGATGGTCAGCTTTTTCTGAGTGACATGGCCTATGTAAAGGGAGATGTGGACCTCTAAATAAGGGATTTTAAGAAGGACAGAGGATGGGAAGCGGCTGTGGCTAGATCAGTAGGGCTCCCGTTTACCACATGGGAGGCCCCGGGTTCGGTTCCCGGGGCCTCCTGGTGGGGGCGGGCCCGCCCGCACGGCGTGGTTGGCTGGCCCAGCGAGCACAAGCAGCAGGGGGAGGATAAATGAATAAATAAATTAAAAAAAAAAAATCTTTAAAAAAATTAAAAAAAATAAAAAAGAAGGACAGAGGAGGGAAATGGATGTTCTGTATGCAAACAATGGGATCCACTACACTTCATTCTCAAATTCTCAAACCTGAGTTTTTATTGTTGTTGTTGTTGTTGTTGTTTTGAGGTACTGGGGGTCGAGGATTGAACCCGGGACCTCGGATGTGGGAAGCCAGTGTTCAACCACCGAGCCACATCGGTTTCCCTGAATTGGTTTTTTCATTTGTTTTGCTTGTTGTTTGTTTTTTGTTTTTTCAGGAGGTACTGGACCTCCCATGTGGGAAGTGGGAGCTCAACTGCTTGAGTCACATCTGTTCCCTCAGACCTGAATTTTTGAGGTAGAGTTACAAAAGTTGGGGCTAAGTGCTCAGAATATAGTAAAAGTATCTTGAAAGTGGTTTTTCAAATTTTTCCTCAACCAACTCATTTTAATATGTCTCCAGGGGAAACACAGAGAGATTGAGAGGTGAAGAATTTTCTGGTTTGTTTGTCTGTTTTTTGTTTATTATTATTGAAATAAGAAAATATACTAATAATGATTGAAGTGATGAATGCACAACTATGTGATTAAACCAAATACCGTTGATTGTACACTTTGGATGAATTTTATACTTTATTAATATGTATCAATAAAATTTATTTGTTTAAAAATGTCTCCATTCTCCTTCGATTTTTTGCTTGTAAAATTATGCAATATTTTGTATATTAAATTGTTTGATTCCATTTATATAAATTGTAAATATAAATAAATTTATAGATATGGAAATAGATTAGTGGATATGTATGGCAGAGGGATTGAAAGCTAACTGCTAAAGGGTGTGGGGAGGTTCTTTTTGGAGTAATGAAAATGCTCTTGGGAAGCGGCTGTGGCTCAATCAGTAGGGCTCCCGTTTACCATATGGGAGGCCCCAGGTTCGGTTCCCGGGGCCTCCTGGTGAAGGCAAGCCCGCCCGCATGGCGTGGTTAGCTGACCCAGCGAGCACAAGCAGCAAGGGGGGAATAAATGAATAAATAAATAAAATCTTAAAAAAAAAAAAAAAAAGAAAATGCTCTAATATTCATTGTGGTGATGAATGCACAATTCTGTGACTATATCAAAACCCATTGAATGGTTTGTGTGGTATATGAATATATCTCAATAAAAAAGCTAAAAAAAATTATGAACTATCAAAAAATAATTTTGGTATTGATCACATATTGAAATGGTAATATGAAATTGTGATATTTTAGATGTACTTATTTAAATAAAACTTTTATTAAAATGTAAGAAAAAATGCTAGCCATCCTTGTGCGTGTGATATGGTTAAAAAAGCATATATGGCCACTTTCCATACTTTTGAATGTATGAAATATTGTATAATATTGTGCATAATATGAAATATTACTTATAAGAGAATATTTAAAGTATAAAGAATATTAGTAAAATGAACATCTTTGTATCCATTACCTGATTTAAGAAAAAGAATATTACCCATAAATTTAAAGCTTTTTATGGATTCCCTCTGATTACATTCCCCTCTCTTGAATCTACTTGATCTCTGAGGTAGCCACTGTCCTAGATTTTATATTTGTCATCTTCTTGTTCTCATTATAGTTTCACCCATTATTTGTACAGCTTAACAATATGTATGTAATCTGCATGTTTTTGAGCTTCCCATAAATGAAATCATATGATATATAGTCTTTTTCAACTTCAATGTTCATGGAGTTTTATCCATGTTGCTATGTGTAGTTTTAGTTCATTCCTTTTCATTGCTGTATAATATTTCATTTATAGGACTATTAAGCAACTTATTTATCCATTGCTCCTGTAGACAGTCTTTTAAGTTATTTTCAACTTTTGATATTTCAAACAGAACTTTTACATTCTTTTATATTCTTTCATGTATATATGTATGAAAGTTTCTCTAGTACAAGGTATATACTTAGAAGTGAAATTCTTGGGTAATAAAGCATTGTGCATCTTCAATTATATCAAATATTGTCTAAAATAATTATACCAGATATTGTCAAGTTACTCTTTACAGACACACAGACACATTTGTATTGCCATCAACAGTGTATGAGAATTTCTGTTGCTCCATGGCCTCACCAAAACTTGGTATTGTCAGTGTGGCAGAGACTGTCAGTTGTCAATATCCAGTCTCCCTTCTTCCTTTAATAATGGATCTCATGAACTTTATCTGGGGACATGATTACCCAGGTAGACACTTCATTTTCTTTTATTTCTGCCCTCCCTTGAAGCTAAGCATGGCCATGCAAGTAAGTTGTGGCCAACAGGATGTAAATGAATGTGATGTATTTCTCTTCTGGGTCTTGACCTCTATGGTCTGTTACAAGCAGCTTAAACTGCTTGTAACAAGCAGTTCAATATATTATATTATCAATATATTAGTCCTAAAATTTTAAAGGCATTTCCAGTTTACCCTTCCTCAGAAAACCTGTATTTGTTCACTCTCAAGATTTTTTCAACTCACTTTGATCCCCTTGTCTTTGAGTACATTTGCCTGATGATAGAGGCTCCTTCCCCAGTGTAGCAGATATTAGTGGTTTTTGCTTGGCCGCATCCACTGCTCCTTCCTATCAGTACCCAGATTTTCTTTAGGAGTGCTTCATTTTCTCCAAATGTGTGCAATTATATCAGCATTTAGATGAGTGCTTAGCTCTCTCACTATAGAAGCTGCAGGGAGCATTAGAGGTTCCTTCTTCCAGATCCTTCCTCTCACCACCCTATATGGATGAGGAGGCATTAAGTAGCTTAAGGAAAAAAAGTTGAACCTTGTTTCCTCCAGCTGACATCAGAGTCTTGATGAGTGGAATATCTCCTGCTCTGGCTTTGCCCTTCTCCAAGACCTAGTTATATGACCTTATCTATTCTCTGACTTCCACAGTATCTTCCCAATAGATTTCCTTTTGAACTTCAGTCATTGCTGTGGTTAACACTGAAGGAACTGTAATGGCTACAATCTGCCTCAAGTTCTAGATTCTCCTAAACTGTGTTGATCCATTGGGAATGGTCAGAAGAACTGTCAATATGGCAATTGAGTTTACTTATGTTGGGTTTCTTTAGGATAAAATGGGAATATAGTCCTATCTTCCTCTGTCTTCCACTAACATAACTTTTCTTCTCCTCCCAGCCATTATTTTTTAAAACTTAAAAAAAGCATGCAGTGCAGCACACAAACAGGAAGTACAAACATAAACATACAAATCAGTAACTTTTAACAAAGAAAATATTTGTATAATTATCACTTGGTTCAAGAAATAGAATATATTCGGCACCCCAAAAACCCCACTCTTTCCCATTCCTAGTCATTACCCTTTTCCTTCTCCTCAAAGAAAACCACTATCTTCATTTTTAATTGTTTAATTTCATTTTGCTTATATTGAACTATACATAAAATCAACTCTACAGAAAATATTCTTAAAATCTTTTTTGTGGTAAAATATATATAACAATCATTTTAACCATTTCAAGTGTATAATTCTGTGATGTTTAGTACATTGACAATGTTATATTCATCATCCAAATACAAACTTGTACTCATTAAACAAAAAACTCCCCATTCCCCCATCTCACCAAACCCTGGTAACCACTATTCTGCTTTCTGTCTCTATGAATTTGCTTATTCAAGGTATTTCATATAGAGAAATCAGGATTGTGAGAAGATGGTGATGGACTAATAGGCAGAGCTGAATGCTCTCACAAAAACAATGGAGAAAGAGCCAAAAGCTGTCCAAGGGCTTGCTTTGGGGGTCAGCAGACCAGGACAGTGCTATACAACTCCCAGGAGGGTGAGGGACAGAGAGATGAAGAAGCCTAAATAACAAATGTGAGTTATCAAACCCCCGTGGCGCTGGGAAGACCCCCCGTCCTCCACCCTCAAGAATTAAGCTGGGGTAAAACACCTGGCTCACTGCAGCCGACTGAAAGGGGAACGGACATCTTCCTCCCTGTTAGCTGTTTCAAGGGAAAAGGGAGGGGATGTTGGGGTGCTCTTCTTCAGTGAATTTGGCCAGCAGAGTCGGCTTTGAATCTCTGATCTGGAGATTCAACACAGGAACACAGGAAACCCGGGAGTAAAACACCTCTGTGGAAAGGTGTGCTGACTAGCACCATCAGCGGTCTGGAAATTGCATGGACAAAAACTTGCACTCTCTGTATCCAACTCCTGGGAGAAATCTGTGCCCAACCAGTGAGTCCCTGGCCTGATTTTGAAAACTTAAGCTGGGCAATTTTAAAGACTAAGAATAAGTTGAGCTAAATATCAAAGTAGAGCTGTGAAAAAATAGGCAAGAGAGAGACATTAGCCATCAGAATAAATTCAACAACATATTCAGGTGCCTAGACATCAGCAAAAAATTACAAGCGATACCAGGAAACAGGAAGAGATGGCCCAGCCAAAAGAATAAACCAAATATCTGGAAGAGATTCAAGATTTAATATAATTAATCAGTGATAATCACACAACCCTCCTAAATTGCTTCAAGGAATTTAAAGAAAATATGACTAAAGAAATAAAGGATATTAAAAATAAACTGGGAAGGAAGCAATTGGGCTCCTGTCTACCATATAGGAGGTCCAGGTTTCGATTTCCGGGACCTCCTGGTGAAAAGCAAGCTGGCCCACGTGGCGAGCTGGCCCAAGCAGAGAGCTGGCCCACATAGAGTGCTGGCTCGCACGGAGAGCTGGCGCAGCAAGATGATGCAACAAAAAGAGACACAGAAGAGAGACAATAAGAGACGAGGCAGATCAGGGAGCTGAGGTGGTGCAAGAGATTGAACAGCCTCTCTTCACTTTGGAAGATCCAAGGATTGGTTCCCAGTGCCACCTAAAGAGAAAACAAGCAGACACAGAAGAACACACAGATAGCAGACAGCGAGCGCAAAACAACGGGGGTGGGGGAGTGGGGGGAGTGGATAAATAAATAAATAAATCTTTTTTTAATAATAAGAAGAATACACTGGGAGAGCATAAAGAACAATTTGAAAGCCTGCAAAGAAAAGTAACAGACCTTATGGGAATGAAAGACATGATGGATGAGATTAAAAATACATTAGAGGGAAGCAGCTGTGGCTCAATCAGTAGGGCTCCCGTTTACCATATGGGAGGCCCCGGGTTCGGTTCCCGGGGCCTCCTGGTGAAGGCAAAAGCCCGCCCACACGGCGTGGTTAGCTGACCCAGCGAGCACAAGCAGCAAGGGGGGGATAAATGAATAAATAAATAAAATCTTTAAAAAAAAAAAAAAAAAAATACATTAGAGGCACATAAGAGCAGATTTGAACTGCTTGAAGACAGAGTTGGTAATTTCTAAGACAGAACATCTGAACGGGAAAAGACAGGAGAACAGAAAAAGGAGAATGGAAAAATAGAACAGAGTCTCAAGAAATTGAATGACAATGTGAAACACACAAACATTTGCATTATTTGTTGTGTCCCATAAGGAGAAGAGAATGGAAAAGAGACAGAAAGAATACTTGAGGAAATAATGACAGAAAACTTCCCAAACCTTATAAAGGACATAAATATCAATATCCAGGAAGGACAATGCACCCCAAACAGAATAAATCCGAATAGACCTATCCCAGACACCTACTATTCAGAATGACAAATATCAGAGATAAAGAGAGAATTATGAAAGCAGCAAGAGAAAAGCAAAGCGTCACATACAAGGGAAACTCGATAAGATTAAGTGCCAACCTCTCATCAGAAACCATGGAGGAGAGAAGAAAATGGTAATATATTTAAGGTTCTGAAAGAGAAAAATTGCCAGCCAAAAATTCTATTATCAGGCAAAGCTGACCTTCAAAAATTAGGGTGAATATGAATATTCTCGCTGTCTTGCTTTTGTGATAATCAGGGTAGGTAAAACATTCGCTATATTAGAAACCATGCATGTGTCCCAGACCTAGTTTTTCTCCCTAGGTCTGGTTTTTAGAATGCTGGTGATAAACTAAGCCTGATTTATTATATGACCATCCTGTATGGGAAATGATTGTAACTCTAGGTATCTTTGGTCAACCTTAAGAGATATAGCAGGGGAATGGATGTGGCTCAAATGGTTGGGTATCCGTCTCTCATATGGAGGGACTTGGGCTCAATCCCCGGGACCTCCTAGTGAAAATTTAAAAAAAGAAAAATATAGAAGGCGTGCACCGTCAGGCCCTGCACACGGGTGAGCCCCCCAGGCCCTGCGTGCAGGTGCGCCACCAGGCCCTGCACACGGGTGCACTGTCAGGCCCTGCGGAGCCACGCAGCAAGATGCTGACGTAACAGGAGAGTGACACAAGGGAGAATCAAGATGAGACGCACTGAAAAAACCAGGAACTAAGGTGGTGCAGGCGGTAGAACATCTTTCTCCCACATCGGAGGTCCTGAGGGTCGAATCCCAGTGAAGACAGGAGAAGGATGAGAAGAGAGGGCAGGAAACAGATACAGAGAATTGCCCAGCGAATGGACACAAAAACAGCAAAAATGGGGAGGGGGGAACGGATAAATGTAATTAAATATATAAAGAAATTGAAAAAAAAATGAGGGTGAGTTCAAAGTCTTCACAGACAAACAAAAACTGATAGAATATGTTACCAAAAGGCCAAATTTGCAAGAGATAATAAAGGGGGTGCTGTAGCCCCAAAGGAAAAAACAAGGGCAAGAGATCTGAAGAAGAGTTTAGAAATGAAGATTATTAGGAAAGGTAAACTAAAGGATAAGAAGACAGACAATAGAATGATATGATGACAGCGAGCCAAAGGACAAAATGGATGATGTAAGTAATGCCTTTACAGTAATAACACTGAATGTTAATGGATTGAACTTCCCAACCAAAAGACATAGACTGATAGAATGGATAAAAAAATATGAGCCATCTATATGTTGTCTACAAGAGACCCATCTCAGATATAAGGACACAACCAGGTTAAAAGTAAAATGTTGGGAAAAGGTATTCCATGCAAATAGTAACCAAAAAAAGAGCTGGAGTAGACGAGATAAATGTAAAATAACAACATTATAGTATATGAACAATAACTACTCAGTGCAACTGGCAATTTTTTCATATAAAATAAACACTTGTTTTTAATTGAGGAGGACTGGAAAAGAGAGATATTTTTGGATTTCTTATTCATACTCTTTAATTAAAATAATCTATCTGGATCAATAATGATTTATCATGAATAGTTTTGAACAAGATTTTAAGTTTTTCTGCCTCATGAAATTATGAGTCAGCAAATTGCTATCTGCTATAATTCATTCCAATAAGATGTGAAGAATTCCCAAATAGGAATTTGATTATCTAGGAAGAATTATGGCCTAAATGGAAATTAAATAACTAAACCAATAACTTATTTCATTCTTAGAGATTATTATGTCCAATAGTTAGAGCTGTAACATAAAATTAGAATTATGTTATAATTAATTTCTATTATATTTGAATTATTTACATTTATAAAGGTTTGTTGCTATGCTATCTATTTTTTATAATTGATTATATTAAATCTAACCTGGCCTTGCACACTCTTTTAAAATTTGTAATTCCCTTCAATCTATTTTTCTATTTATTTTACAATTTTGCAATAAAGGACTTTTTAACAACTAAAAAGAAAGAGAGAAATCAATCTTACATTTGTCTTTCTATGTCTGGCTTATTTCATTCAACTTGATGTCTTCAAGTTTCATCCATATTGTAGCATGTATCAGAACTTCATTCCTTTTCACAGCTGAATACTATTCCATTGCATATATATATATATACACCACATTTTGTTTATCCATTCATCCATTGGTGGGCACTTGGGTTGTTTCCACTTTTTGGCTATTGTGAATAATAGTGCTATAAACATTGGTATACAAATATCTGCTTGAGTTCCTGTTTTCAGTACTTTTGGGTTTATACTTAGAAGTGGGACTGTAGGGTCATCAGATTAAAATTCTGTTTAACTTTCTTAGAACTGCCAAACTATTTTACACAGTGGTTTCACCATTTTACATTCCCACTAACAATGTACAAGGGTTCCTATTTCTTCACATCCTCACCAGTACTGATTTTCTATTTTTTAAATAAAAGCTGTCCTAGTGGGTATGAAGTGGTATCTTATTGTAGTTTTGATTTGTATTTCTCTAATGGCTAACCATGTTGAACATCTTTTCACGTGCTTATTGGCCATTTGTGTATCTTCTTTGGAGAAATAGCTATTCACTTCCTATGCCCATTTTTGAAATTGGATTGTTTGTCTTTTTGTTGTTGAGTTGTAGTTTTTTAATATATTCTAGATATTAAACCCTTATCATTTAAATGGTTTCCAAATATTTTCTCCCATTCTGAAGATTGTCCTTCCACTTTCCTGATAATGCCCTTTCATGTGCATAAGTTTTAAATTTTGATTAAGACCCATTTATCTATTTTTTCTTTTCTTGCTCAAGCTTTTGGTATAAAATCTAAGGATCCATTGCCTAATACAAGGCCTTGAGGATATTTCTCTGTGTTTTCTTGTAAGATTTTTTTTTTTTTTTTTTAGGTACTGGGGCTGGGGATCAAATCCCGGACCTCATACCTGGGAAGTAGACACTCAACCACTAAGCTACATCTGCTCACCCACATGAGGTTTTAATATGCTATACAGTCCTATGTTACAATTTTTAGCTTTCCTTTTAGTGACATACATGACCTTAGTCTTTCTCTTTAAACCACTGTCATATCCATATAATAGCACTGCTAGTTATAAACATTATGTTTTGCTTCTACCTTTTCTATTTAATTCCAATTCTGGGCAAGTTAACCCTCAGATTTCCATTCTCTAACATCATTCTATTTCTTGGGATCCATATTCTAGTTATTAACTCCATGAGTTAACACAAAATATTTAGTTCATAATAGCACAATCATACAGTGTTTATCCATTTGTGTCTGGCATGCTTCACTCAACATAATGTCCTCCAGGTTCATCCATGTTGTCGACTTCATTTCTTCTTACAGTTGCATAATATTCCATCATGTGAATACATCACAGTTTGTTTAACTATTCATCAATTGATGGACACCTGGGTTGTTTCCATCTTTTGGCAATCGTGAATAATGCTGCTATGAACATCAGTGTACAGATGTCTTTTGACAAAGTCCTTTGAGGTGAAAATGTGTTAAATTTTGTGGAGGTCCCATTTATCTGGTTTTTTTTCTTTTGTTGCTCATGCTTTGAGTTTAAGGTCCAAGAAACCACCACCTACTACAAGGTCTTTAAGATGTTTCCCTACATTTTCTTCTAGTAGTTTTGTGGCCCTGGCTTTTATATTAAGGTCTTTGATCCATTTTGAGTTGATTCTTGTATAGGGAGTGAGATAGGGACCATCTTTCTTTCTATTGGTTATGGATATCCAGTTCTCTTAGCACCATTTTTAAAGAGACTGTTTTCTCTCATTAATATGGACTTGGTAGGTTTGTCAAAAACCAGTTGGTTTGATTTTTACCCACAATAAAAAACAAACAAACAAACAAACAAAACCAGTTGGCTGTAGAGGTGAGAGTTTATTTCTGCACTCTCAGTTCTATTTCACTGATAGATGTGTATACGTTTATGCCAATACCATGCTGTTTTGACCGCTGTAGCTTTGTAATATGCTTCAAGGTCAGACAGTGAAATTCCTCCCACATGAATGCTTTTGGCTATTCGGGTAGACTTTTCCTTCCAAATGAATTTGGTAATTGCCTTTTCTATTTATGTGAGGTAGGCTGCTAGCCACTATGGAGGACTGTTTGGCAGTTCCTAAAGAAGTTGAATATAGACTTGCCACGTGACCTTGAGATACCACTACTGGGTATATACCCAGAAGAACTGAGAGCAGTGACATGAACAGACATCTGCACACCGATGTTCATAGCAGCATTATTCGTGATCGCCAAAAGTTGGAAATAACCCAGATGTCCATCAACAGATGAATGGATAAACAAACTGTGGTATATTCACATGATGGAATATTATGTAGCTGTAAGAAGAAATGAAGTTGCAAAACATATGACAACCTGGATGAACCTGAAGGATATTATGTTGAGCGAAGTAAGCCAGACACAAAAGGACAAATACTGTATGATTGCATTACTATGAGCCAAATATATTGTGTAACATATTGTATGGTTCAAAAAAAAGTAATATGTATTTTAAAAAGTGGCTAAAATGGAAAAAGATTAAGTAGGCTGTTGGAGTTTTGAATGGTATTGCATTGAATTTATAAATCAGCTTGGGTAGGACTGACATCTTCACAATATTTAGTCTTCCAATCCTTGAACACAGAATGTCTTCCATTTGTTTAGGTCTTCTTTGACTTCTTTTAGCATTGTTTTGTAGTTTTCTGCATATAGGTCTTGTACGTCTTTGGTTAAATTGATTCCTAAGTATTAAAACTTTTTGTTGCTATTATAAATGGAATTTTCTCCTGATTTCCTCCTCAGATTGTTCAATACTAGTATACAGAAACATTACTGATTTTCATGTAATGATCTTGTATCCTGCCACTTTGCTGGACTCATTTATTAGCTCAAGTAGTTTTTTGTAGACATTTCAGAATTTTCTAAATATAGGATCATGTCATTCATAAATTCTGAGAGTTTTACTTCCATTTTTCTTATTTGGATGCCTTTTTTTTTTTCTTCTTGTCTAATTGCTCTAGCTAGAATTTCTAGCACAATGTTGAATAACAGTGGTGACAATGGGCATCCCTAACTTGTTCCTGATCTTTGAGGGAAAGCTTTCAACCTTTCCCCATTGGAATACAATGGAAACATGTATAGGTTTTTCATATATGTCTTTTATCATATTGAGGAATTTTCCTTCTATTCCTATCTTCAAAGTGTTTTTATCAAGAAAGGATGCTGGATGTTGTCAAATGCATTTTCTGCATCAACTGAAATGATGATATGTTGTTGTTTCTTTCCTTCATTTTGTTAACGTGGTGTATTACATTAATTGATTTTCTTATGTTGAACCATCCTTGCATGCCAGGGATAAATCCCATTTGGTCATGGTGTATAAGTCTTTTGATATGAGGTTGAATTCTATTTGCAAGTATTTTGTTTAGAATTTTTTCATCTATGTTCATTAGTGAGATTGGTATGTAATTTTCTTTTCCTCTGGTGTCTTTATCTGGCTTTGGTATTAGCAGGAGGTTGGCTTCATAAGATGTGTTGGGTAATTTGCCCTCCTCTTCAGTTTTTTGGAAGAGCTTAAACAGGATTTGTGATAATTCTCTTAGAAATGCTTGGTGTAATTCACCTGTGAAGCCATCTGCTCCTGGACTTTTCTTTGTTTGGAGATTTTTAATGACAGTTTCAATCTCTTTAAATGTGATTGGTATGTTAAGTGCTTGTATTTCTTATAGTGTTAATGTAGGTTGTTTGTACATTTCTAGGAATTTGTCCATTTCATCTAGGTTGTCTAGTTTGTTGGCATACAGTTTCTCATAATATCCTCTTATGATCCTTTTTTATTTCTGTGGGGTCAGTGGCAACTTCCCCCTTTTCATTTCTGATTGTATTTGTTTGCATCTTCTCTCTCTCTCTCTCTTTTTTTTTCTTTTTTAGTCTAGCTAGGAAGTTGTCAATTTTATTGATCTTCTCAAAGAACCAGCTTTTGGTTTTGTTGATTTTCTCTATTGATTTTTGTTCTCAATTTCATTTATTTCTGCTCTATTCTTTCTTATTTCTTTACTTCTGCTTGCTTTGGGAATGGTTTGCTGTTCTTTTTCTAGTTTCTCCAGTTGTTCAGTTAGATCTTTGATTTGAGCTTTCTTTTTTTTTTCAATATAGGTGTTTCAGGCTATAAATTTCCCTTTCAGCACTGACTTTGCTGTATCCCATAAGTCTTTTTTTTTTTTTTTAACAATTTATTGAAGTATATCATTCATACATGAACATACATAATCTATAAGTGTTCAGTAAACATTGTGAACTTAGAAAACAAACATGCATAACATCATACAGGGGTCCCACACATCATTCCACCACAAATACTTTGCATTATTGTGAAACATTTGTTAACAAATTATGAATGAGCATTATCAAAGTATTACTACTAACTATAGTCCATATCTTACTTCCCTATACATTTTTTAAAGGATTTACTTATCTATTTATTTATTTTTATCCATTTTTACCACCACCACCCCTTTTTGCTGTTTTTGTGTCCATTTGCTGGGCAACTCTCTGTGTCCATTTCCTGCCCTCTCTTCTCATCCTTCCCCTCCTGTCTTCACTAGGATTTGATCCTCAGAACCTCCGATGTGGGAGAGAGGTGTCCTACCACCTGTGCCACCTTAGTTCCTGGTTTTTCAGCATGTTTCATCTTGGCTCTCCCTTGTGTCACTCTCCTGTTATGTCATTGTCTTGCTGTGTGGCTCATGGGGCCTGATGGCTCACCCGCTCGTGGGGCCTGGGGAGCTCACCCATGCACGGGGTCTGGTGGCCCACATGCCTTCTATATTTTTCTTTTTTTTAATTTTTACTGGGAGGTCCCAGGGATCGAACCCTGGTCCCTCCATATGGGAGATGGATGCCCAACCAATTGAGCCACATCTGTCCCCCTGCCATATCTCTTAAGGTTGACCAAAGATACCTAGAGTTACAGTCATTTCCCATACAGGATGGTCATATAATAAATCAGTCTTAGTTTATCACAGCATTCTTATTATATTTACTAATTTCATTTACAATTTCTTCTTTGACCCACTGATTATTTTAGGAGTGAGTTGTTCAGCCTCCACACATTTGTAGATTTACCTCTTTCCTGTTTATTATTGATTTTCAGTTTCATTCCATTATGATCTGAGAAGGTGCTTTGTATAATTTCACTCTTTTTATATTTATTGAGAGCTGCATTGTGCCCTAACATGTGGTCTATCCTGGAGAAAGATCCATGAACACTTGAGAAAAATGTAGTTTGCTGAGTTTGAACCTGCTGAGTTTGGGTTCCACATTCTATATGTGTTTGTTTGGTCTAGCTCATTTATCACATTATTCAAATTCTCTGTGTCCTTGTTGATCTTCTGTCTTAGTTGTTCTATCTAATGATGTGAGTAGTGTGTTGAAGTCTCCAGCTATTATTGTAGAGATGTCTCTTTCTCTCTTTGGTTTTTTCAGAGTTTGCCTCATGTATTTTGGGTCACTCTGGTTAGGTGCCTAGATACATATGACTGTTACTTCTTCCTGGTGGGATTGTCCCTTTTATGAATATATAATGGCCTTCTGAATCTCTTGTAATTTTTTGCATTTAAAGTCTCTTTTAATATTAATTTTAATATAGCTACTCCTGTTCTTTTTTGGTTAATGTTTGTATGGAGTATCTTTTTCCAACCTTTTACTTTCAGCCAATTTGTATCCCTGGATCTAAGGTGAGTCTCTTGTAGGCAGCATATGGATGACTTATTTTTTTTTTTTTTAAGATTTTATTTATTTATTCATTTATCCCCCCCTTGCTGCTTGTGCTCGCTGGGTCAGCTAACCACGCCGTGCGGGCGGGCTTGCCTTCACCAGGAGGCCCCGGGAACCGAACCCGGGACCTCCCATATGGTAAACGGGAGCCCTACTGATTGAGCCACAGCTGCTTCCCATGGATGACTTATTTTTAAAATCCTTTATGTCAGTTTATATCTTTTGATTGGGGAGTTTAATCCATTAACATTCAATGATATTACTGTAAATGCATTATTTACTTCCACCATTTTATTCTTTGGTTTTCATAGTCATATCTTATTTTTGTCTTTTTACTCTTTTGGTTATCCATTGTCTATTCTTTCTTCTATACTCTCCTCCAAGCCTCTCTCTCTCCTGTCTTTTTCTTTCAGGCTGTAAGGTTTCCTTTAATATTTCCTGCAAAGGTGGATTCTTTTTAATGAACTCTCTTAGTTTCTATTTGTTTGCAATATTTTAAACTCATCTTCATATTTGAAGGATAGTTTTGCTGGATAAAGAATTCTTGGCTGGCAGTTTTTCTCTTTCAGTATCCTAATTTTATTATACCACTGTCTTCTCACCTTCATGGTTTCTGATGAGAAATCGGCATTGTTTCTCGGCATCCCTTGTATGTGATACTTTGTTTCTCCTTTGCTGCTCTAAGAATGTCTTTTTATCTTTGATGTTTGACATTCTGAGTAGTATGTGTCTTGGAGTAGATCTCTTCAGATTTATTCTGATTGGGTTATGCTGCGCATCTTGGACATGTAATTTCATTTCTTTTGTGAGAGTTGGGAAATTTTCAGCTCTTATTTCCTCAAATACTCTTTCTGCCCCTTTTCCCTTCTCTTCTCCTTCTGGCACACCCAGGACATGTGTGTTGTTGCATTTCATGTTGTCATTCAACTCCCTGAGCCCCTGCTTAATTTTTTCCATTCTTTTCTCTCTGTTCATTTCTGTCTTCAATTTCAGTTGTTCTGTCTTTGGTATCACTTATTCTTTTTTCTATCATTTCAAGTCTGCTGTTGTATGCCTCTATTGTGTTTTTTATCTCACCTATCATGCCTTTCTTTTCCATGAGCTCTGTTACTTTCCTATTCATGTTTTCAAATTCTTCCTTGTTCTTACTCAGTGTTTTCTTGATGACTTTTATCTCTTTAGCCATATTGTCTTTCAACTCTTTAATTTGATTTTAGAAATTTGTGTGCATCTTATTGATTAGTTGTCTCAAATCCTGTGTCTCTTCTGGGGCTTTGATATATTCCTTTTTTTGGGCCATTTCTTCCATTTTATTAGTATGGCTTGTAATTTTTTGCTGATGTCTAGGTATCTAATTAGGATGGTGAATTTACTCAGATGCTCAAAATCCCTATCTTTCATAGGGATTTAATGGTATGAGGCTGTGTGTTACTGCCATTCTTTGATTCTTGGTTCAACCTGTTCTGGGTATTTAGGATTATCCCTGTTATTTGCTCAAAACTGGGCTCAACTCAGTAATGGGTTACAGACCTGCTCCAGGGGCCTTGGAGAGGGAGGTTGTAAAGGCCAGAAAAAGCCTCTCTTATTTACTTTTAATTTCTCACATTCATTTCCTTGGTTGGCCAGCAGATGGTACACTTCAGCAGGCTTCTCAGTTCAAAGCCTGGTCCAAGTGTGTTAGCTGCAACACTGACATGATCAATGTGACAGAAGGTCCTGCCTGTATGCTAAGAGCCTGACAATTTAAACTTTCTCAGAGGCTGTTTTCCAACCTGTCCTGGCAGCCCTCTCCCTTTTCCTGGGTAGGAAGTAATTCCACTCCCCTCTGCATCCTCAACAACCAGTCCTGGTCAGTAGAGAAGGTGATCCAGAGGTTTGGCTTTCTTTAGTCCAGTGCTGTCTTCCAAGGCAAACAATGGCATGGCCCCACCCATTCTGGAGGTACTCACTGGGATACAACAGACCAAATTTTGGGGCCGAAAGCGGAATCAACCTCAGGCTACATCACTTTCTCTCCCCTTTGCTGGGGGAGGTGGATCCTGCAGGCCCAAGGCTGGAGAATTCAAAATTATCTCTTTGTAGGGTGGGGGATGGGCACAGGCAGCTGCAGCTGCAGCTTCTACTCACAGTATTTCCATCGAGATTCTTTTCCTGTGCCCCTCTCTTTTCTGGGCATTGTACAGCCTTCCCCTAGTGTCCTAAATCCTAGAACATTATTTTCAGACAGTTCTGCCTGTCCTCTAGCTATTTTTCTGGGAAAGGAGAGAGTTCCGTGTCTTTCTAATCTGCCATCTTCCTGGATGCTCCTTTGTTCTTCTTTTTCAAGATGGTTTTGGCTTTTGGGGCCTCTTGCAATTCCATATGAATTTGATGATTAGCTTTACCATATCTGCAAAAAAGGCTTCTGGAATTTTGATTAAGATTGCGTTGAATTTGTAGATCTCTTTAGGTAGTATTGATATCATAACAATATTAAGTCTTCCAATCCATGGACATTAGATATCTTTCCATTCATTTACGTCTTTAATTTCTTTTAGCAATGCTTTGTAGTTTTCAGTGTACAAGTCTTTCAATGCCTTAGTAAATATTCTTTTGAACTGCCTTCTTTTATTGAACATTTTCTTGAAGGTATATTTATTGAATTATAACATACAACAGAATTACAAGTGGAACAGCTTAAAGAATTTTTCACAAACTGAATGTACCTAGGTATCCAGCACCCAGATTAAGAAATAGGACACTACCAGAAGCCTTCTTTGTGCCCCCTTCTAGTCACTATCTGCTCTCCAATGGAAATTACTATTCTAAATCTGACCAGTTTATATCAGTTTTGTCTGTTTTGAACTTATATATGTGGAAACATATGGTATACACTCTTTTGTGTCTCTCTTTTATCATTCAACATTATGTTTGTAAGATTCATTTACATTGTTGCCTGTACTTATAGTTCATTCATTTTTCATTCATGTTTTATATTCCACTGTATAAATATACCACAATTTGATTATCCATTCTAGCATAGATGGACATTTGCGTTGATTCCAAAGTTTTCAGTTATTACAAATAGTGCTGATGTGAATATTCTTGTACCTGTCTTCTGGTGAGCATATGTATGCATTTCTGATAGTTATATGCCTAGGAGTGGAATTCTGGGTCATAGGCTAAGGGTTTGTTCTGCTTTAGTAGATGCTGCCAAATAGTATTTCAGAGTACTTGCCACAAAATTACACTCCCATCAGCAGCGTATCAGGATTCCATATGTTCCACATCCTTGCCAACATTTGATATTGTGTCTTTAATTTCAGCCATTTTGGTGAGTTGCCCATGTACTGGTATCTCATTTTGGTTTTAATTCTGATTACCCTGGTTTCTACTGAAATGAAACTCCTTTCATATGTATTGGCCATTTACATTTCATTTTATATGAGATGCTCATTTAAGTCTTGCCCATTGTGCTCCTATACATTGTATATCTTTTACTTTTTTGATTTGTATGATTTCTTTTTATCTTCTAGATATGAGTCCTTTTCAGGTTATATGTGTTACAAAATATTTCCTTCTCTATGGCTTCCCTTTTTCACTTTCGTAACGAAAGATATATATAAATTATATATATGTACATGTATTTATTTGTATTTTGATTTTATATCCAGCAGTCTTATTTTATAATTTATCTGTAATTATTTTGGATTTTCTATGTACACAATATCATATATGAATAATTACAGTTGTGTTTCTTCCTTTATAATACTTATATCTTTTTTTTTTCTTGCCTTATTGCACCAACAGGACCTGTAGTACAATACGGAATAGTTGTGATGATTGTGGGCATGTGGCTCTTGATGTCAGTGGGCAGTCTTTCAACTTTTCACCATTAAGTGTGATGTTTGCTATAGTTTTTGGTAGATTACTATATAAAGGATGTTCCTTTTCATTTCCAGCTTGCTAAGCTTTTTAAAAAATTACGAATGGATGTTGAAATGTATCAAATTCTTTTCCTGCATCTAGGAAATTAACATATAACTTCCCCCTTTAATCTATTACTATCGTGAATTATATTTATTTTTATATTTTTCAAAAGAATTCCAATGGAAATTATTAAAAATACAATTAACTAGGGATTTTGGGTTAGGTAACATTCTGTTTCTTGACCTGGGTATTGATTATACAGTATGATTAGTTTGTGGAAATTCACTAAACTGTACATTTACAATGTGTAATTTTTGGTATATATATATATATATTATACTTCCATTAAAAAGGTAAAAGAACCCCAACTATATTCCTATTTGAGAATGAAATATTCTCCTGATGTATATCTATATGCCCCACTTCCACTCACATCTACCTCCTAAGAGAGGTGAAGATCTGGGTTGCTAAGATGAAAGCAAGATCAAATCTTTTAAGTGGTGCACAATTGCCACACAATATTCTCAGAGCTAGAATCCAGTGTGGATCAGCTTTGTTTCTCAGCGATACAGTCAAACCAAAGAAGGAGCTCATATGTAGTATTATGTTGGAAATTTTTGAAGCATTAACTTCTAGATCATCTCTAGACAGTCTTTGTATCTGGTTTTGCTATCTGTTTGCTTTAGCTTTGAGATTCTCCAACATAGATTTTTATGTGTTGAGATATTATAAAGAATTCCATTTCTCCTCTTACAATACCTGTAGATGTCACCTTTTACAGGCCTGCAGGAATTGATGCAGAGTCTTACATTCTGTCTTCAAAATAAGTCTCCATTCTTTTACAGGTTTTTTTTTTTTTTTTTTTTTTTTTTTTTACCGGGAGGTCCCGGGGATCGAACCTGGGTCCCTCCATATGGGAGACAGACGCCCTACCAATTGAGCCACATCCATCCCCCACACAGGTTTGTTTTTAATGTGATTTGTTTTGTTAGAATTGTGTTGTCTATTCATTTTAAATATATATATTTATTAGTGAAGTTGTGAACTTACAAAACAATCATGCATAATGTACAGAATTCCCCAAAATCACCCCTCCATCAACACCTTACATTGTTGTGGAACATTTGTTACAGATTATGAAAGAACATCATCAGACTATTACCACTAACTATGATCCATAGCTTACATCAGGTATATTTTTTCTATACACCCCCATTATTAACACCATATATTAACATTGTGCATTTGTTATAGTTCATGAGATAACACCCCCATATTTGTACTGTTAACCACAGTTCATCTTCCACCACAGGGTTCACTGTGTTATACAATCCCGTGCCTTGTACAATCTGTCCAGAGTGTACACTCAGTGGCTCTCACTTTCATCACAGAGTTGTGTAGTCATCACCTCAGTAAATTTTTAAATATTTTCCGTAGTCCAAAAGGAAAAAATCCCATACCATCCTATTATTGACCCTTAGTGTTGACATAGTACGTTCTTTGACATTGATGCAAGAATATTACAATATTGTTGCTAACTATAGTCCATAAGTACATTAATTGTATTTTTCCCATGCATCACCATATTCTTATCACCTTGTAATAGTGATGTACATTTGTTCTTGTTTGTTGAAGAACATTCTTGTATTTGTACTATTCACCACAATCCTCATCCACCTCCGGGTTCATTATGTTATTCAGTCCCTAGATTAGTGTCTAGCTTTCTTTCAATTGACATTTACATCCCTAGACTACTCCTTTCAACTACAATCCCATTTATAAATCAGCCGTGTTAGTTATACTCACTATAATGTGTTACCATTAACTCTATCCATTTCCACATTTTTTCAGTTGAGCTAATTAAAAGTTCTACATACATTAAACATCAGTACCCCTTCTCAGCGCTCATCCTATCTCTTAGTAACCTATGTTCTGAATTTTAGCTCCAAGTGTTTATTCTTCATATTTAGTGCATATTAGTGAGACCATACAAAATTTGTCTTTTTGTGCCTGGCTTACTTCACTCAGCATAATGTCCTCAAGTTTTATCCACGTTATCATATGTGTACCAATTTCATTTCTTCTTACAGCAGCATAGTATTCCATCGTATGTAGATACCACATTTCGTTTATTCATTCATCAGTTGATGGACACGTGGGTTGTTTCCATTTTTTGGCAATTGTGAATAATGCCACTATGAACATCAGTGTGCAAATGTCTATTTGTGTCACTGTTTTCAGTTATTCTGGATATATTCCTAGTAGGGGAATTGCTGGATCATATGGCAGTTCTATATTTAGCTTCCTGAGGAAACAGGCAAACGCCTTCCACAGAGGCTGCACCATTCTACATTCTCACCTACAGTGAAGGAGTGTTCTTATTTCTCCACATCTTCTCCAGCACTTGTTTTTTGTTTTTTTTTTTTAAATAATAGCCATTCTATGAGGTGTGAGATGATATCTCATTGTAATTTTGATTTGCATTTCCCTACTAGCTAGTGATATTGAACATTTTTTTCATGTCCTTTTTCATCCTTTATATTTCCTCTTTGGAGAAATGTCTATGCCTTTTGCCCATTTTTAAATTGGATTGCTGGCTTTTTTATTGTTGAGTTGTATGATCTCTTTATGTAGCAGGGAAATCAAACCCTTATGGGATATATGGTTTCCAAATATTTTCTCCCATTGAGTGGGCTGCCTTTTCACCTTCTCAGCAAAGCCCTTTGAAGCACAGAAGAGTTTAAGTTTGAGGAGGTCCCATTTATGCGTTTTTTCTTTTTCTTGCTCATGCTTTTGGTGTAAGGTTTAAGAAACCACCATCTACCACCAGATCTTGAAGATGTTTCCCTAAATTTTCTTTTAGGAGTCTTATGGTTTTAGCTTTTATATTTAAGTTTGATCCATTTTGAGTTAATTTTTTTATAAGGTGTGTTCTATTCATTTTTAATTTGGGAAGAACTGACTTCTTTACTATTTTCCCTCTTTTCATTCAGGTAAGCCTCTCCATCACTTCAAGTCCAATATTATCCCACTTAGATACGAACGTTCAGTAGTTTTCTTCATTTAGGTTCCACATATTTATTATTAGAGTTATTTCTGGTTGCTTTTATGTTTTTCTGTTGTTGTTGCGATTGTTGCTATTGTGAATGGAACCTCTTTTTTTTTTTTTTTTCATTCAAAAATGAACCCGTGGAGCGATAGGATCTCTACCACCCCTTTCAGCTGTAAGACTCTATGGTTCCTTGGTTGTATAAGAACATTCTAAGAGAGCCTGCATTACCCGAACCTGAAGGAAGATGGCAACAAAGGGTCGTCAAGCAAACGGCCGCTCTAGCTCGCCTTTGTTCTCCTCTCGGTGGCGACTGCGCAGGCGTAGTAGCCTCAGCCCGTCCCCGCCTTCCCGGTCGCGGGCCCAGCTCGGTAGCGCCGGCGCACTGGCGCGCTCCGTTTACACGCTCCGGGGCCTGTAGCGCCGCGAGTTCCGGCTGTCGCCGCCGCCGCCGCAGCTCCTGGAGGTCGGTTGCGACGAGTAACGGCGCCAGGACGAGCCTTCCGCCTTATTCTCCGATATGTACCCGAATTGGGGCCGGTATGGCGGGAGCAGCCACTATCCGCCACCGCCGGTCCCGCCTCCGCCGCCGGTGGCGCTTCCTGAGGCCTCGCCGGGGTCCGGGTACTCGAGCTCGACGACTCCCGCGGCCCCCTCCTCCTCGGGCTTCATGAGCTTCCGCGAGCAGCACCTGGCGCAGCTCCAGCAGTTGCAGCAGATGCACCAGAAGCAAATGCAGTGCGTGCTCCAGCCCCACCACCTTCCCCCGCCCCCCTTGCCGCCCCCGCCGGTGATGCCGGGAGGCGGATACGGGGACTGGCAGCCGCCCCCGCCGCCGATGCCCCCGCCGCCTGGGCCGGCCCTCAGCTATCAGAAGCAGCAGCAGTATAAACACCAGATGCTCCACCACCAACGAGACGGGCCTCCTGGTTTGGTTCCCATGGAGCTGGATTCTCCCCCTGAATCTCCCCCTGTTCCGCCGGGGTCCTACATGCCCCCTTCCCAATCTTACATGCCCCCACCTCAGCCACCACCACCCTCGTATTATCCCCCGTCTTCGTCCCAACCCTATCTGCCTTCCGCTCAGCCTTCCCCTTCGCAGTCTCCACCGTCCCAATCTTACCTGGCGCCCACCCCATCTTACTCTTCCTCATCCTCCTCGCAATCCTATTTGAGCCATTCCCAGTCCTACTTGTCCTCTTCTCAGGCATCACCTTCCCGCCCCTCCCAGGGCCATTCTAAATCCCAACTACTAGCTCCACCACCACCGTCTGCCCCTTCTGGGAATAAGACAACTGTCCAGCAAGAGTCTTTGGAGAGTGGGGCCAAGAACAAGAGTGCTGAACAGCAGCAAGCCGCCCCTGAGCCAGATCCCTCTACGATGACTCCACAGGTAAGGAAGCATCTGTCTGAACCGCTTCTTCTAGAAGGCCATAAGTGAGCAGGCCTCAGGGCTTTAACCTGTGTCTAGCCTAATTCCGACATACAATGACTAGCTAGTTTACATTTCAAAGGATTCTACTAGAGTATTACATCCAGCTTTTAAATTAGATAAATGTGGATTACTAAAAGAACCTTGTTTAAAGATGTTTCCAGACGCCACAGAATAGTGGGATGGCTCAAGTTACTTCTCAGATATATTCCTGGTTCATACCACCATCCTCCTAGATATGTTGCAAAGGACTTTGTTTTAAAATGGTATTTTAAACTAAAATTTCTATTTGAGAGGCAACATAAAGAAGAAACTTCTCAAAGGAGCTGACACTTGAATTGCATGTAAACCTTATGACCCAGTTTGCTTTTAAAAAATTATTTAGGAACCACAGATGGCTTTCAGCATCCTGAATTAAGAGGCCTCACCACATGAAGGATTAATGTCTGTCTAATTATGCTTATAGATACATATTGAAGTTTTATAGTTTATTTCCAAAATGCACATGTCCTCTCTATACATAGGTGTGTCTGTAGACATTTGACTCTCTTTGGGGAGCAGGAGGGGTGTGCCACTCTTGTCCATTTAAGGAACTGATCTATACATCCTTTTTTCACATCACTTTAAGATAGTTTTAAAACCTGACCAGTTTGCTGCATTTCACTGTTGTTACCATTAACTCCAAAGTAACGGCCTTGGAATTAGGCCAAGGTAAAAAAAAAAAAAGTTTGTGTCTTCATTAGAATATTAGTAAGCCATTCCTCTCTCTGTTTGAAATGATGCTTCCTAGAGAATGATAAAAGATTGACAAGGTGGAAGTAATAAATGAATTCCTCCATTAAGAAGGAAGGTAGAACTTGAGGGGAATAAATGATTTGTTACGGTTTCTTAAAATAGACACGCTCAGCAATTCCTAACCTAGATACACTAACCATTTTTGGTTAGTGAAGACAATCTTTTAGTATATGAACACAGATTTGCATATAAAAGATTTCCAAAAGAATAGGGTGTAGTATTCTAATTTTACAGTGCTTTGGCATTAGAAATTAAAAATAGAGGCATGTTGTTTTAAGGAACGATGCTTGGCACACCACCAGGGGAAAACACTAGAGGTGCTGGGATAAAGTAGTAGATATGTGATTCTGTTGGTTTATGCCAAATTAGTATCATCCTGCCAGATTATTTCCTCCAAATTTCTCTGTTTTATAGACAATTTCTGTCTCCTTTCTCACTCCACTCTGAAACTCCCAGTTTTTTTTTTTTTTTTTTTTTTCATATTTGACAGTAAATCATGTAATGGAAGGTATAAAATCAAATCACAGCATTGTTGGTGTCAGTATTTATGATTAGGCTTAGCAAAGCCTGTGACAGAATATGACAGTTACTTTTTAAAAAACAGTTTTATTGAGATATAGTCACATACCATACAACCCATCTAAGGTGTACAATCAGTGGCTCTCAGTATAATCACAGAGTTGTGCATTCATCACCACAGTAGGGTGGTAGAAGGGGAAAAAAATATATCTAATGTGTGTTTTTGTTGTCAGACACCCTCACAGTAAATCCAAGTCAAAATATGACATTTATATTCTCATCTCTACTCAACTGTTTTTCTGACTTTTTGGAGAGAAGTGAATTGAATTTTTGAGATGGTATGTTTTGGCTTTTCAGGGGATGGGATGGGGGTGGGGGGGTCGAGGGGTATCAGTATGGTCCTTAATATAAATACTGACCATGAATGCTGCTTTTGCTTTTCTACCTTTGTATCCTTGTCTATAGTAAACTTCTTTGGGTATCTTGAATATTCAGTGCCTCCAGTTCTTTGGTAAGAGCCAGAAAGACATTGGTGGAAGATGAGTTTGAGAGGTATGCACGGGTCAGGTCAAGAAGGGCCTAGTAAGCCTGTTTAGGCTTTCCTGCTTGTGCCTAGGATTCCTTCCAACTTCAGCGACCCTCCCTGCTTCCTTTTGGTAGTATCTCTTCAAGGCATATCTCAAATATCAGTCTCCATGAAGCCATGACTGAGCTTGCCCATTTGGTTTTGTTCTGTTGTTCTGATTGTAAGTCCCTTGCAGACAAGGACTGTTTTGCTCAAATTCTTATTCCCTGCAGCACCTAGGACAGTGCCTTGCAAATCGTAAGCGCTCCACAAAGATTTGTTGACAAAGGTACAAGAGAGAGAATTGTCATGTTCTAGACTTAAAATACTTTTACTTTTTAGGTGATAAACATTTTTTTCATGCCACTGCCAATCTCTTGACAAGTAACCCTTCTGCATATTTATCATTCTTCTATTTTTGGAATGTATCATTTAAAAATGTTGATGGCGAAAGATTTTAAACATACGTAAAAGTAGAGAAAATAGTATGATTCTTCCCCGACTCCCCATATACCCATCATTCAGATTCAGCATCCATCAGGATTTTGTCATACTTGCTTTTGTGTTATTGCCGCTGAAATATTTTAAAGCAGATCTTAGATCTTATGTCATTTCATCCCTACATTCTTAATTAGGTATCTCTCTCTAAAAGTAAATGGACCCTTTCTTCAATAGAAACATTATAACACCTAAAAAAATAACAACAGTGTCTTGTTATCCTCTAATACCCTATCCATATTCAGGTCCCCTATTGTCTCATCATACTAACAAAATTCACAATTCCTATCATCCAATAGCCAGTCCATGTTAAAAATTCCCCTGTTAACTCAGTAATGTTTTTTACAGTTGGTTTGTTCAAATCAGCATCCAAACAGGTACACAAAAGTATTTTTTAATCTAGATCAAGATCTCTCAACCTTAGCATTATAGACATTTTGGGCAGGATAATGCTTTGTTGTGGGGGGCTATCCTGTACATTTTAGGATGTTTAGCAGCATCTTTGGCTTCTACTCATTAGATGCCAGTAGCCCCCAGTTGTAACAACCAAAAAGTCTTTCCAGGCAGTGTTTTCAGACATTGCCAAATGTCCCCTGGAGGGCAAAATCACCCTTGGTTGAGAATCCCTGATCTAGAATAAGCCCCCTCTATTCTCCACCCCCCCCCTTCCATGCCATTGAACTTGATGAAAAGTATGTGTCATTTGTACTGCAGAATGTCCCCTTTCTGGACTTGTCTGTTTGTTTTCTTATAATGTTGTTTGACCTGTTCCTCTTCTTCCATGTTTTTTGGTAAACCTGAAGTTAACCTTGAAGGCTTTGTATATTTAGGTTCAGCTTTCTTTTGACAAGTGTGAGCCATAGGTTGTGCTGTATACTTCATATGCATCCCATTAAAAGGCACACATTGCCTGGTTGTGCCACTTTTAGTGGTGCCCAAATTGATCAGTAGGTTCAGGTGGTGACAGTCTGTTCCTTTCACTATAAGGCCTCCCATCAGCCTTGCATTTAATGGGTCATGCACTGATGGTCTTTGTTTGAATAAATTATTTTAGTAGTGGTTGCAACATGGTGAGTTTTTCCACCAGTTCTTCCCTATTTATTTCCCTCATGAAGTAGGGCTAATTGGGTTGGAAATACTGTTAGTGTAAGAAATACAAGATAAGTCCTTGATTTTTTTTTTTTCCATTTAATTACTAGATTTTGGAGTAAAGCATTGGTGATTTAATGAACTGTGTCTTTTTTGAAGTACCAACTTATGTGTGTGTTTATCTTATTTTATTTTTTGTGTGTGTTTAAAGGATTTATTAGATAAAGTGCATAATAGTCTTTTTTAATGAATTGTGCTTTTATTTATCATTTTATTAAAACAACTTGTTTAGGTAAAGCTGTTGACTTTTTTTTGTACTGGGGGTGGGCATTGAACCCCAGACCTGGAATGTGGGAAGCCGGCACTCAACCACTGAGCCACATCGGTGCCCCTGAGTTGGTTTTTTCATGTTTTGCTTGTTTGTTTTTTTGTTTGTTTGTTTTTAAGAGGTACTGGGAACCAAACCCAGGACCCCCCTTGTGGGAAGTAGGCGCTTAACCTCTTGAGCCACATCCACTCCCAAAGCTGTTGACTTTGAGTAGAGCTTTTAGGGTTGTTGATTATTTAATGTTCAAGTATTTATTGAGTAGTGACTATGTGCCAAGTACTGTGCTTAGTACTGGAGATGAAATGGTAAATAAGATAGACATGGTACCTGCCCTCATTGACTTGTACAGTGGTAAAGAAAGACATGTAATAGTTAAGAGACAGCATACCCTGTGGTCCTTTGGATCTGTCTCTTGCTTCAACAGTGTTGGAGCGATATAGACCTGGGGCCTATCTACCCCATCTCTTCAATGTTGACCACCTTCCAACTGCTTCTCCAGTTGCAACTTCTGGGACCAATTTCTTGGCCATTTCCTGCTTCCAGGACCAACTAACACCATTTTTTTTATGGTTCACTCCTCATTGTCGACCAACCATTGACCTCCCAGATCCATCAGAATTATTCCGCTGAAGTGGAGGCCTCTGTTAACCTCCTGGTCAACCTGCAGTTGCAGGCCTCCTACACCTACCTCTCTCTGGGCAACTATTTTGACCACGATGATGTGGCCCTGAAGGACATGGACCACTTGTGTGAGCTGGCGAAGGAGAAGTAGGAGGGCATCGAGCCTCTCTTGAAGATGCAAAACCAGCATGGCAGCTGTACCTTCTTCCGGGACATGCAGAAGCCGTCCCAAGATGAGTGAGGTAAAACCCTGGATGCCATGAAAGCTGCCCTGGTTCTGGAGAAGAGCCTGAAGCAGGGTCTTTTGGATCTGCATGCCTTGAGATCTGCCTACACAGGCCCCGCCCCCCATCTCTGACTTCCTAGAGAACCATCTCCTAGACGAGGAGGGTGAAACTGGTCAAGAAGATGGGCAACCACCTGACCAACCTCTGCAGGCTGGCTGGCCCACAGGCCGGGCTAGGTGAGAATCTCCTTGAAAGGCAAGACTAGGAGCCTCCAGAAGCCATTGGGGAGGGGACCCCTTTGCATTCCTCTGGCATCCAGGCTTCTGCCTGAGTCCCTCCCTCCAGCCAGGAGGCATCTTTTTGTCTAGGCACTTTTTTTTTTTTTTTTTTAAGTAGGTATGGGGGATTGAACCCAGGATCTTGTATGTATGAAGCGCGTGCTCAACCACTGAGCTACACCTGCTCCAGGAGGCATCTTTTTTTTTTTTTTTAAAGCCAGTCAAATTTAGCAGTGGGGGGTTGTATACCAACTTTAGTGACACTAATGTTAATAAGTTCTGATAACCCACTACCATCGGACCAGCCAGGAGGCATCTTTTTAACTGCCACCTTATAGCCCTCTAACAAGCCCTGAACCAAATGTAAACAATAAAGTTTTTTGTAGCAGCTTGGGGAAAGAAAAAATTAAGAGAAGTACAGGATGCTATGGATTATGTATCATCACTAGATTGTTTGATAAGTACAAAGCCTTTTTCAGCCTACACTGAATTTATAGGGTGTATGTAGCACATTGTAGGTGAAGAACAAATATTTGTTAAGTGGTTGACTACAGCTAGGAGCTCTAACCTAATTGAAGAGTCTGCCTTTCGTAAGTCGTATTTCAGTGAACTTGGATGATGGATAGAAACTAACTAGAGTTCAAAGCATTAAGCCCAGTGAGGCTTACTGAAGGCTTAGGGTGAGACTAGTAGGCATGGACCAGATCAGGTTCTTTTCCTGATTATTAAAGACGTTATTCTAGGGGCAGTGGAAATACAAATGATTTTTATGGGTGAATTTGATAGAGTCGCATTTTTTGAAAGTTCACTCTACCTTCATTGTGGAGAGTGGAATAGAAAGGAACAAGACTGATGCAGAGAGAATAATTGAAGTAATCCAGCAAGAGATGATAATGGATAATGAAAGTGGAGATAGAAGTGGAAAAACTGGAAAAATATTTAGGTGCTTCAAGGATGATTCCTGGGTTTCTGGGATGAGCTACTAAGTGGATGGTAGTTCCATTACTAAAATAGGAAAACCTTTAAAAAGAGGAATAACAGGTTTGGGGATGAGGGGAAAATGATGAGTTAACTTTTAGACATACTGAGTTTGAGGTCCTTCAAGACATAAGATTACAAAAGGAGATGTCCAGTTGGAAGTTAGATGTAGGTCTGGAGTCTAGGAGAACGATCTGACAGACATGATAGATTTGTGAGTCATCAGTGTGAAAATGGTATTTGAAGGCACGGAAATAAATGAGATCCCCCAAGCAGTGTGTGTTAAAGAACATTGGGGGAAACAGATGTGGCTCAAGCGACTGGGCTCCTGTCTACCATATAGGAGGTCCAGGGTTCGACTCCCAGGGCCACCTGGCGAAAGGCAAGCTGGCCCGAGTGGAGAGCTGGCCCATGTGGAGTGCTGGTCCACACAGAGTGCTGGCATGCGCAAGAGTGCTGGCCCACGCGGAGAGCTGGTGCAGCAAGATGACACAACAAAAAGAGACATAGGAGAGACAATAAGAGTAGCAGCAGACCAGGGAGCTGAGGTGGCACAAGAGATTAAGCACCTCTCTCCACTCTGGAAAGTCCCAGGATTGGCTCCCAGTGCCGCCTAAAGAGAAGACAAGCAAACACAGAAGAACACACAGAGAGCAGACAGTGAGCGCAAAACAAGGGTGTGTGTGGGGGGGACAAATAAAAATAAATCTTAAAAAAAAAAAATTGGGCCTTGCCCTTTGGAATACCAGTATCTAAGGGAACCAATGAAGGAAAGGCCAAATAAGTAGATGGAAAATCAGAATAGTGTAGTGCCACAGAAGTGAAGGGAAGACTGTTTCTAGGAGGAGGGAGTGGTCACATATGTGAAATACTGCTGAGAAGTCAAGAAAGATAAAGATCGAAAGTCATCTTTTGTGTTTACTGACATGTAGATTATTATTGACCTTGGCAGGAGCAATTTCATAGTGACTGAAGCCATATTTGAGGAGTGATGGAAAGTGAGGAAGTGAGGATGGTGAGGATAGACATCTCTTTCAAGAAGTTTGACTGAAAGAGAGAGAGAGAGAGAGAGAATGAGAATAAGGCCAGGAAGTAGAAGAATGGGTGAAATAAAGGAGCATTTTTTAAAAAGACTAGGACTAAGATTATCTGACCCTAATTCCTGGAGTAGAGTGCAAACATCAAAAATATTTAAAATAAATGTATTTTAAATAAAATTTCAAATGGAAATTTAGCTCATTATTTTATCAGTCTCCCCCCTTGCTTTAGGATATAAGACATACAACATTCAATATTACAGCTATTTATAACAATTAACTTGAATAAAGAAAGTAACTTTCCAAATCAATCTTTCAAACGTCACACACACACTTCTACCCTCCTCCTTTTTATTTCATTTAGTACCTAGTTCAGTACTGTACAGGTAGCAAGTGGTTGGTAATTAATATCTTTTTGTGTGTGTGGATAAATTGGTTGAATAAATTAGCATCTTAGTTGGTGAGGATATTTGTGACAAATAGTTCTTATATCATTTGCTTTTTAACTTCCTTCGTTCAATCTCTTTCAGCTCTCTCTTTAAATCACATACGCTATGATTTTCTCCAACCAGTGAACCAACATCCCTTATGAGATGGAGTTGTCTGATAGGATGGGGCATTTAGAGGAACTGGCTTCTAGTCCCAGCTTGATTAGCAAGTCCAGGCAGATTTTTTCCTTTCTAAAATAGAGAGCTAATTACCCTCCTCTTGGGGTCACTGAAGACATTTCTGAGTGTTATCATTATTCATTTGTAGAGCTTCAAACATGTATTGAAGCCTAGTCCTAGAGTTGAGTTAGATCTGTTTTCTGCTGATTGGGTTCATATTAAATAGAAATTGGCATATGGGGTTTACTGCTGTCAGTGAATCAACAAGTACTTGAGCCCCTAACAAGGTTATTAGCTCTGGACCGTGTCTAAGACAGAGATGGGAAGCATGAGAATAAGGTGGGTACAAATTGATAAGGAATCTGGAGGTGTACAGTCTTTATATCTGTAGCCTCTAGTTTGTGAAAGATAGTTTGCATTTTGTATCCTTTAGTGATGCTGTCAAAGCAACTAAGAAAGAAATCTTTTGACTTCTATTTGAAATTGACTGAGCTTGTTAATTTTTTGAGCTCAAAGATAAGCCTGTTAGTATTTTTAGTATTTTCTTAAAATAATGGAAGAAAGTTGAAAATAGGTAGTAAATTATTGTTGACTATCATCATAGTCACTGTGCACTGTTTTTTATCTTGATTAGTAAAAGTAATTATATCTTGGGAGCTGATGATTATGTGTATTATAGCTAAAAACAAAACAAAAGAATCATGTGCCAAAATTTAGTGACATGGAACTAATTCTTCCCAATAGATTGGAACAAGTTTCAGGGTCATAGAAATGAGTGGCCTAGAAGGGAAGTCTTCAGTTCATCAACAACCATATATTGACATCCTACTGTGTGCTTAAGCACCAGGTAGTATGAAATAACTCTCCCCTAAGAAAATTATATTTTGTGAATGAAAAAAATAGGTAACAAAATAGCATGCTTAATGGGGGAGGGGAGTAGTATATGTTATGTATATTTTATGCATCCGTTTGCAAAATTGAGATGGTTATACAGTAAAATATTAACATAGGGAATCCTAGTTATCCAAAGATAATTGGATTAGTAATTGGCTAAGTAAAATCCATTTACCACAGGGACCAAAAGTTCATTATAAAAAGTAAAAAATTTGATTGAGACACTATCTTGAAATGCAAAGCTCAAAATGATGAAAATGTTTTATTTAATGGAATTGTTATAAATGAAATATATATATATATGTGTATATATATATATTTATATACTTATATATATATATATAGTTGAGTCCTAGAGTGAACAAAGAATAAAGTATGGGTTGTTTTTGTGCTATAATTACAATGTTCGTGACAAAATTGTATGGCAACAGTATATACTATGTACAGTATATACTATAAATACTATCTTTATATATAGAAAAAAGTATTCTCAGGATTTATCAATTTTCCCCAGGGTTGTTTTTCAACCTTTGATATTCAGATCATTCCCCTTTTCAGTTAATATTGTTAAAGTTCTGTTTGGTTCTTAACTGGCAGATCCTCATCTGTCATTAATGAGTTTGGAAGGTCTGCAACATCACTTTCATCAATTTCATAAGATTTTGCATCCTTCTAATAATCTCACATACTTGTAGTAGAAGTATATGCTGTTGTTAATCATAGAGGTATATAGGAAAACCCAAATCAAGTCTTGGATGACAAGACTTTTAAACTAATTAGAAAGCATTTTAAAACACACCACAGGGAAGCGGCTGTGGCTCAGTCAGTAGGGCTCCCGTTTACCATATGGGAGGCCCCGGGTTCGGTTCCCGGGGCCTCCTGGTGAAGGCAGGCCCGCCCGCACGCGTGGTTGGCTGACCCAGCGAGCACAAGCAGCAAGGGGGGATAAATGAATAAATAAATAAAATAAAATAAAATAAATAATTAAAAAAAAAAATAAAACACACCACATTCTCATGTATGTGTGTACACCTGATTTTGGCTAGACTGATAATAAAACAGGTGCTTGAAAGAAAGCGGAGCACTGGAGGAGAAACTATTTGGTTGTATTCATTAATTACAGGACTCCTAAGGATAAGTATGAAAAGCTAAGGACAGGCTAAAAACAAGTAGCTGTGAATACTGCAAAAGTTTACCTTGATCATTTATCAAAAAGACTTTTCCTACTTCTAAGTGCATGCATTTTAAGAGAATAGGGGAATATGTTGAATTCATATGTATGATTTAAATTTATAAATTTGGGAAAGGAATTGAAAATTTTCTGTAGCCTATTTATTGATTTAAGATCTTGTTTTAATTAGTTGTCTTTCTTAGTCCAGCTTTGCCTTTTCTTACTTATAGACCGATGAACACAGACACAAGTGTAAAGCTCCAAGTTGCAGAGATACACGTATTGTCAATTTAAATTCTTAAAAACGGTTTCTCTTGTAGGAACAGCAGCAGTATTGGTACCGACAGCACCTGCTTAGTTTGCAACAAAGGACAAAAGTACATTTGCCAGGACACAAAAAGAGTCCTGTCATAGCAAAAGATGCACCAGAGCCAGTGAAAGAAGAAGTTACAGTCCCTGCTACTACCAGTCAAGTACCAGAACCCCCTTCATCTGAGGAACCCCCATTACCTCCCCCTAATGAAGAGGTGCCACCTCCTCTCCCACCTGAGGAACCCCAGGTAACCATACACTTAATTATTTAATTATTTGGTATTTACTAAACTGCCTTTTGTTTGTTTGTTTTTTGCATTTCATTTTGTTTTAAACTTTTGGCTATAGTAATTTATATGCAATTCAAAATTTCCCATTTTAACCACTTTCAAGTATACAATTCAATGGTGGTAATTACATCATGCGTGGTTTTTTTTTTTGTTTTTTGTTTTTTTTTTTAAGATTTTATTTATTTATTCATTCATCCCCGCCCCGCTGCTCGTGCTCGCCGGGTCAGCCAACCACGCCGCGCGGGCGGGCCTGCCCTCACCAGGAGGCCCCGGGAACCGAACCCAGGGCCCCCCATATGGTAAACGGGAGCCCCACTGATTGAGTCACAGCCGTCTCCCATCATGTGTGTTTTTTTAAAATCTATCTATCTATCTATCTATCTATCTATCTATCTATCTATCTATCTATCTATCTATCTATCTATCTATCTATTTCTCCCTAACCCCCTCATTGTTTTGCACTCGCTGTCTGCTCTGTGTCTATTTGCTGTGTGTTCTTCTGTGTTTGCTTGTCTTCTCTTTAGGTGGCACGGGGAACTGAAACTTGGACATTCCGGAGTAGGAGAGAGGTACTCAATCTCTTGCGCCACCTCAGCTCCCTGGTCTGCTGCTTCTCTTATTGTCTCTCCTCTGTGTCTTTTTTTGTTGCATCATCTTGCGCCAGCTCTACATGTGGGCCAGCACTCCTGCACAGGCCAGCACTCCTGTGTGGGCCAGCATTCTGCGTGGGCCAGCTCGCTATGCGAGCCAGCTTGCCTTCACCAGGAGGCTCCAGGAAACAAACCCTGGACCTCCTATATGGTAGATGGGAGCCCAGTCGCTTGAGCCACATCCGCTTCGCTCCTGTGTTTTTAAGTACATATAAAATTCCATTTGTGGAATAATCAGCTGCCTTATCGGGTTTGGAAAAGGGATTTTTTTCCTGGTTTAAGTAAGAGTGAAAAATTAGATACTTGTGAATTGAGTGTCTGTAAACCACTAAAGGGATGCCAGGATGGTTTTATATAGACAGCACAGGGCAATAGTTAAGGGCTTCAGCTTTAGAGTCAAGCTGCCTAGACTGGAGTCCAGATACTGCCACTTGCTGGTGGTGACTCTGGCCAAGTTAGTTAACCAAACTGTACTTAAATTTCTTTATCTGCAAAACAGGCATATTTAAATAGTGCCTATCTAATAGAGCTGTTGAAGCATTAAATATGATCTTTGTCACTTAGCATAATGAGTGGCACATAGGAAGTTCTCACATTGGTCCAAAGATATTGTTCTCCTTACTGTCTTATGTGTAAACTGTATTGAAACATAGTGATTACATTGTAGTCCTTTGGTGAAAAGTAACTAAGGTGAAAAAGGAAAGGATTACTTTGGAAGCTTATCCATAGAGTGAAAAGTATGGCAATTGAAGGTTCATTTTCTACCTGGGAAGATCGTTATCCTGTTAGGAACAATAAGATTATTCCATTGAAGCCTATGGAAATTTTAAATTCCTTTGTATCAGTATCCATGATAACAGTAGAGATAAAGCTAGGTACTTTATCTAAAGATAGAATAATTTGTCTCAATCAGCCAGAATTGTAGGGATTCTGGACTTTACAGTACCTATATAAAATATTTTTTTTTATTAATTTGTTAACTGTTTTATGATTCATATAAAAACGCATCCTTTCTTTTGTCTTTAGTCTGAGGACCCAGAAGAGGATGCCAGGTTAAAACAGTTGCAGGCTGCAGCAGCACACTGGCAGCAGCACCAGCAACATCGAGTCGGCTTCCAGTATCAGGGAATAATGCAGAAGCACACTCAATTACAGCAGATCCTACAACAGTACCAGCAGATTATACAGCAGCCACCACACATACAGGTGAGTGCTTCCGCATTTGACAAATAGGAAGTTGTTCCAAGAAGTTAAAAGGCTTTGTTATTCCTGAAAGAGATTTGAGTTTGAAGTATTAAAGATAGTGAGTTTTGCCAGTTAGATGTTTCCCAAGGGATGACCAAATAGTTAATCTGTCACATTACCTGGAGGCTTGGGAAGTGTGGTATAATATAAAGGTCCTTGAGGAGGGGTGGTGTAGTGGAGTCTCCTATCATGTCAACCCAAGCTAGATGTTAGAGTACTACTGCTGATAGATTTAAGAACCAGGAATTTTATCATCTTCAAGCATACCTCGGAGATATTGTGGGTTTAGTTCCAGGCTAGTATAATAAAGTGAATATTGCAATAAAGTGCATCACATGAATTTTTTACTTTCCCAGTGCATATAAAAGTTATTTTTGCATTATACTGTAGTTTTTTAAATGTGCAGTAGCATATGTCTAAAAAAGCGATATATATACCTTAATTAAAAAAATACTTTACAGAGCACGTATAATTCAGTGGTTAAGCACTTGCTTTGTATGTGTGAGGTCCTGAATTCAATCCCTGGTACTGCCTTAAAAAAATTATATGTTATTGCCAAAAAAAATGCTAACCATCACCTGAGCCTTCATCAAGTTGTAATCTTTTTGCTGGTGGAGGGTTTTGCCTTAGTGTTGATGGCTGCTGACTGATCAGAGTGGTGGTTGCTGAAGTTTGGGATGGCTGTGACAATTTCTTAAAAAAAGACAAACGTGAAGTTTGCTGCATTGATTGATTCTTCCTTTCATGAAGGATTTCTGTGTAGCATGAGAGGCTGTTTGATAGCATTTTACCCACAGTAGAACTTCTTTCGAAATTAAGAGTCCATCTTCTCAAACTCTGCCATTGCCTTTTTTTTTTTTTTTTTTTTTTAAGATTATTTATGATTATTTTATTTTACTTTATCCATTTTAACCTCCCCTCCCTGTTTCTGCTGTTTTTTTGTCCATTCACTGGGAAATTCTCTGTGTCCGTCTCCTGCCCTCTCTTCTCATCCTTCTCCTCCTGTCCTCACCGGGATTCGATCCTGGGAACCTCCCATATGGGAGAGAGGTGTCCTGCTACCTGCTCCACCTCAGTTCCTGGTTTTTTCCGCGCATCTCGTCTTGGCTCTCCCCTGCGTCTTTCTCCTGTTATGTCATCATCCTGTTGCGTGGCTCAGTGGGACCTGGCACACCCACATGCAGGGCCTAGCGGCCACTTGCCTTCTATATTTTTCTTTTTTTCTTAATTTAATTTTACTGGGAGGTCCCAGGGATCAAACCCAGGTCCCTCCATATGGGAGACAGACGCCCAACCATTTGAGCCACATCTGTCCCCCTGCCATTGCTTTATTAACTATGTTGATGTAATATTTTCAATCCTTTGTTATAATTTCAACAACGTTCATAGCATTTTCACTAGGAGTAGATTCCATTTCAGGAAACCACTTTCTTTGATCATCCATAAGAAGCAACTCCTTATCCGTTCAAGTTTTATCATGAGATTGCAGCAGTTCAGTCACATCTTCAGTTTCTATTTCTAATTCTAGTTCTTTTGCTATTTCCACCCCATCGGCAGTTAACTCCTCCACTGAAATCTTGAACCCCTCAAAGTCATCCATGAGGATTGGAATCGACTTCTTCCAAACTCCTATTAATGTTGGTATTTTGACCCCCTTCCATGAATCATGAATGTTCTTAATGGCATCTAGAATGGTGAATCCTTTCCAGAAGGTTTTCAATTTAATTTGGCCAAATCCAGCAGAGGAATTATTATCTAAGGCTGCTATTAAATAATAAGACTTGAAAGTTGAAGTGACTCCTTGATCTGTGGACTGCAGAATGATGTTGTGTTAGCAGGCATGAAAACAACATTCATCTCGATGTACATCTCCATCAGAGCTCTTATGTGACCAGGTGCATTGAAAATGAGCAGTCATATTTGGAAAGGAATCTTTTTCTGAGCAGCAGATTTCAACAATGGGCTTAAAATATTCAGTAAACCATGTTGTAAGCAGATGTGCTGTCATCCAGGCTTTGTTGTTCCATTTATACAACACAGGCAGAGTAGATTTAGTATAATTCTTAAGGGACCTAGGATTTTTGGAAGGGTAAATCAGCACAGGCTACAACTTAAAGTCACCAACTGCATTAACCTCTAACATGAGAGTCAGCCTGTCATTTGAAGCTTTGAAGCCAGACTTCTCTCTAGCTATGAATGTCCTAGATGGCATCTTCTTCCAATATAAGACTGTTAAATCTACATTGAAAATCTGTTGTTTAGTGTAGCCACCTTCATCAGTTATCTTGCCTAGATCTTCTGGATAACTTGCTGCAGCTTCCCATCAGCATTTGCTGCTTTACCTTGCACTTTGATGTTATGGAAATGTCTTCTTTCCTTAAACCTCATGAACCAACCTCTAATTGGCTTCAGACTTTTCTTCTGCAGCTTCCTCACCTCTCTCAGCCTTCATAGTATTAAGAGAGTTAGGGCCTTGTTTTGGATTAGGCTTTGGCTTAAGGGAATACTGTGGCTGGTTTTATCTTCTATCCAGACCACTAAAACTTTCTCCATATCAGCAATAAGGCTTTTTCATTTTCTTTTCATTCATGTGTTCACTGGTGTAGCACTTTTAATTTCCTTCAAAAACTTTTCCTTTACAGATACAGATTGGCTAACTGTTTGGTGCAAAAGGCCTAGCTTTTGACCTATCTAGGTTTCTGACATGCCTTCCTCACTAAGCTTAATCATTTCTTGCTTTTGATTTAAAATGAGAGAATTGTGACTTTTTTACTTGAATACTTAGAGGCCATTGTAAGGTTATTAACTGACCTAATTTCAATATTGTGTCTCAGGGAATAGGGAGCCCAAGGAGAGGGAGCGAGATGGGGAACCGGCTGGTCAGTGGAGCAATGAGAACACACGCAACATTTATCATTTAAATGGGCCGTCTTATATGGACACCATTCATGGTGCCCCCAGACAATTAAAATATAACATCAAAGACCACAGAGCATCCTAACAGATATAATAATAATAAAAATGTTTGAAATATTGAGAGAATTATCAAAATGTGACACAGACACGAAGTGAGCACACATTGGAAAAAAGGTGTCGATAAACTTGCTCAGTTCGAGGTTGCCATAGACCATTTCAATTTGTAGAAATGTATTATCTGCGAAGTGCAGTGAAGCAAAGCTTGATAAATGAGGGGTGCCTGTAATTACAAGCTAACCTGTCTTTTGCCTACAAATACACAGCAACAGACAAGTAAATAATCCCAACAAAAAAAGGCCTATAACAACAACAAAACCTAAGCAAATCCACTGTAAAAGATAAAGTGACTTAGATACTTGTTTGTCTTGTATCTTTGAGGTATTATCTTGTGTTTTTATGTCTATAATAATAGGTCCTTTTTCAAGTTGTTAAAATGATCAATAGTAATATTAAAAACTTGAAAATTACTCATTGCTGAGATAGATATTTACTTTAGTGTTTGGTTGGTTTGTCCAATTCTGTGATAACATATAAATAAGTCAAAGGAAAAAGAAAAAAATCATCATTATTGAAAGGATTTAACAAACTGATCCTCAGCCTCTGAAAGTCTTTAGTGTTTTAATTTCCTAAGGCTTCAAATGCCCTCGGTTCATTAACATTTTAGCTTATGATTAATTCTTATATAATTGTCTTGAAATAATTTTTATTCCTTTATTTGTAGACCATGTCTATAGATGTGCAGCTGCGGCACTATGAGATGCAGCAGCAACAATTTCAACATCTCTACCAAGAATGGGAGCGAGAGTTTCAGCTATGGGAAGAACAGCTCCATTCCTATCCTCATAAAGATCAGCTTCAGGAGTATGAGAAGCAGTGGAAAACATGGCAGGGACACATGAAAGCCTCTCAGACCTATCTCCAGGAGAAAGTCAATTCATTTCAAACCATGAAAAATCAGTATATGGGAAACATGTCAATGCCACCTCCTTTTGTTCCATATTCTCAGATGCCTCCACCTCTACCAACAATGCCCCCTCCTGTATTGCCTCCATCATTGCCACCACCAGTGATGCCTCCTGCCCTGCCTGCTACTGTGCCACCCCCTGGCATGCCCCCACCTGTGATGCCACCTTCTCTGCCAACCTCTGTGCCCCCACCAGGGATGCCTCCATCTCTCTCTTCAACAGGGCCACCACCGGTTCTTCCCCCACCTTCCCTCTCTTCTGCAGGGCCACCACCAGTTCTTCCCCCACCATCTCTCTCTTCAACAGCACCTCCACCTGTCATGCCACTCCCACCATTGTCTTCAGCCACACCCCCTCCAGGAATACCTCCCCCTGGGGTTCCACAGGGAATACCTCCTCAGTTAACAACAACCCCAGTACCACCAGCTTCCAGTTCTCAGAGCTCACAAGTTCCAGAGAAACCTAGACCAGCACTGCTTCCCACTCCTTTGTCCTTTGGTTCAACCCCACCCTCAACTTACCATCCTCCGTTGCAGTCAGCTATTGGCGCATCAGAACAAGTGAATTCTAAAGGTCCTCTGAGCAAGTCTTCTCTGCCATATAGTTCATTCTCATCTGAGCAAGGACTTGGGGAATCTTCAGCTGCTCCATCTCAGCCAGTCACTGCAGTTAAGGACATGCCAGTGAGGTCAGGTGGACTGCTTCCAGATCCTCCTAGAAGCAGTTACTTGGAAGGTCCAAGAGGCCCAAGGTAGGTCTGCTTTTTTTTTTTTTTGGTTTGAGTTGTTGGTGTAGGCTACATAGGCCTCATTTATATTATTTTAATCTCTTTTATGTGCTTTTATTTTTTTATATTCCTGATTCAAAATTAACAATGTTGTATTGTTAGCTTATTAGAAATGACATAATGAAATCTAGAAATGCCCCATTTCTTTGAAATCACTAGCTTTATGTCCTATATGAAGAGGTTATAGTCCAGAATGAATTTAGTGTTTTAGAGTAATGTTTATAAATTTCTCAATGACTTTTCAGCTTTGAAAGCAATATTTATTGAATATATTATATCTCTTTTTCTTGCTTTTCATTTATTTGACAATTGAATTGGTGACTACTATTTGTTAGATAATATACTAACTGTTGAGGATAAAGATGAACAAGCCAATATTCTAGTGATATAAAGCAATGAAATTTAGTGTAAAGGTAAATGGGACTTTTATTTTATCCATTTGTTCAGCAAATATTTAGTAAGTTCCTGCAGAGTGGTAGGCCCTGGGGTTACAGTAGTGAATATAACAGAACAGACCAAATCTGTGACCCTATGAGCATTTATATTTTCCTCAATTAGGGAGATGTCTTTTTTTTGTTTGAATCACATTTTTATTTAGAAAAGAAAACAAAAATATTAGTACACTTTCTAAGTTTTTTCTCTTCATGCCTTTTTAAGAAGGTTAAGTTCATTTTCTAAGGTTGTAAAAAATCTTTTTTCCCTGTTGACCTAAATGCTAATTTTCCTATAGGAAAAAAATCTTTTTTTTTTTTTTTTAATTTTTATTGGAACTTATAATAGAAATACATACCTCTTATACAAAATTCAGACATTACAGGAAAGTATGGAAATAGGTAAAAGTCACCTAATTCCACCATCTGGAGATAATTGTTTTTATTATAAAAATGGGTTCATACTGAGTATATCTTATAATGTATTTTTTTCCCACTTTTCAGTATATTGGTTAGCTTTCCATCTTAAATTAGTGGATTTACATCAGCATTTTAAATTTAAACCTAATTTTAACATTTAAAAACAAAATGTATCTTTTATCTGTTCTCCAAGTTTATAATTCTGAAAACAATGTGACACAAAACTATCCAAAGTCAAAGCTAAGAGAAGATAAGAGTCAGTAGCATGAAATCCTCTGTGTAGCAGAAGGCTTTGCTAGAGAATTGGCATACATAAACTCATGCAATCTTCTCAACAGTTTATGAAATAGGCAGGTTCTCCTGCATTTATCCTTTACAGACTGAGACTGAGAGGATTAGATAACTTGCTTGGGGTAACGTAGCTAGGAGAATGGGGCTGAGTCCAGTATCCCCAGAGCAAAGCTACTTTGTAAGCATGATTCAATAATATTTATACTGTCAGTGATTACAAATACATATGAAGTCTTGATTTATTTGGCATGTGTATTAGTCAGCCAAAGGGGTGCTGATGCAAAGTACCAGAAATCTCTTGGCTTGTATAAAGGGTATTTATTTGGGGTAAAAGTTTACAATCCCAAGGCCGTGGAAAGTCCAACTCAAGGTACCAAAAGAGATACTTTCTTACCAAGGTCAGCTGCCATGTGTTGAAGCAAGATGGTGGACGATCTCTGCCTGGTCTATCAGGGATTCCTATATCAGTCTCTAGCATAGGCTCATTTCTTTCCGGGCCTACTCAGCTGCTCTGTTCTCTTCAGTTGCAAACTATCAGGCCAATGGCTCTTCTCTCCCCAGGGCCCCAGGATGAAACATGACAGAGCTCCGTCTCTCTTTTCGTGTGTCTTCTTGAGTGAGTGTCCATTTATATAGGCCCACCAAGGGAGTGGGTACTCAACCTGAGTCATGCCTTAGTGATGTGGTAGACTCAAAGCCCTAGTCTTAACAGGTAATTTAATCAAAGACATCTCAGGTGAATCTAATACAATCAAAAGGTACCACACCATAGAAATAGATTAGTTTACAGACATAATCTTTCTCTTTTTGGGATTCGTAAATAATCTCAAACTGCCACAACAACATGTATATCGTCTTGAATTCCTACTTATCTCCTGGATTGAGCCCTGGCCTTTTAGTTGAGTTGACTAATTTGTATGGAGGAGTATATTCTTAACACGTCATCAAACACAAATTTCCTGCTCCTTTGTTTTCTATCATATTAATGTTTTCTTTCTTTTGCCTACCAATTCTTAGCTAAATTTAGGACCTGTTTTAAGTTTTTTCTTGCTTCAAAGGTACAGTTAATAATTTTAGTGTTCAAAAAGATATTAAAATATATCTAGCACAATATGGTAACTCACATTTGGTTTGCATTTTAGTTAGTCATGGTGGCTCTTGCATCTATTACCTTAATTATTCCTCTTAGCGATCTCATGAAGTAAATAGATAAGGAAAGCTGAGATTTGGATAAATAGCTCCAGATGACATAGCTAGTAAATGGTTGAGGTGAGATTAGAAACAAGACCTTCTGATCCACTTTTTTTTTTTTTTTTTTTTTTTTTTTTTAGTTTTCTTTGTGATCCACTTTTAACTTTATTGTACTTTCTTAACAAGCAGGTGTTGGACTCTGCTTGAACATTTGCATTGCAAGAAGGATCACTGCCATATAAGGAATCAACAGTTTTCTAGAAATTGTATTTCTTACACTGAACCTAAATGTGTTGCTGTAATTTCTACCTTTTGATTCTAGATCTGCCTCTGTGGAGCAACACAGAATGAGTTATCCCTCTTCTGTTGTCCCATGTTTATTTAAAAACACCCTCAATTCTCCCCTATCCATCCTGCCTTATCACTCTACTCTGCCATCATACAAACTCAAATTCTTTGTTTTTACATTAACATTTGTTCTAGCTTCCTCCGATTGTTCTGCTCACTGTCCTTTGATGCCCTTTGGTTTGTCAGTCTCCTTCAAAATGTATGCTTCAATTGTAGAGGACAGTTACCAACTTTGTTATAAGTAATGTACTTAGATAAGCTTAACAGATCACCTTTTTTTGGTTGTATTTTTGTCAGTACTGTCACAGTGTTGAATCGTGTTGCGCTTAACATCATCTTGGCTTCGGAGATCTTTTTCACATTAACTGTTATTAAACCAAGTCTCTCCCCTGAATTTGCACAGTTTTTAAATTTGTTGTTGTTATTTGTTTTGTTTCTTTTTTTAGCTAGGTTTGGTCCTTCATTCTAATTTGCTGAAATCTTGATGAATGTTGATTTCTTTTTTTTTTTTTTTTAAAGATTTATTTATTTACTTTATCCATTTTATTCGCTGGGCAATTCTCTGTGTCTGTTTTCTGCTATCTCTTCTCATCCTCCTCCTCCAGTCTTCACCAGGATTCGATCCTGGAGACTTCCGATGTAGGAGACAGGTATTCTGCCGCTTGCGCCACCTCAGCTCCTGGCTTCCGGAGTTTTCGGAGCATCTCGTCTTGACTCTCCCCTGTGTCTCTCTCCTGTTACGTCATCATCTTGCTGCATGGCTCCCGGGGCCTGGCGGCTCACCGGCACACAGAGCCTGGCAGCCCATGCGCCTTCTGTATACATATATATATTTTATTTTACCGGGAGGTCCTGGGGATCGAACCCAGGTCCCTCCATATGGCAGACGGACGCCCAACCATTTGAGCCACATCCACCCCCCAATGTTGATTTCTTTGTTTTAGTTATGAGATCTCCTTCCCCATCTTTTTCCCCTGCAAATTTAGGATGACACTTTTTGTCCTTGAATAGGATCCTGATCAAATTATCCACTTTGTTTTAAAAACTTCTCAAAGCTAACTTATGTCATTACCATTTCTATCACCCTTTCACTTCTCTTGCTCCCTTGGCCTTTTTTAGAGTACAGTTTGTGATTATTACCCAGGCATAGTTCTTTTATCTCCTGTGTACTTAGGTTTAAAAAAAAAGGGAAGCTGATTAGAGAAAGACACTGATAAGAAAACTCATGAGCTACCTATATTAGTTGAATTCAGATTTTGCTGTAAACAGATAACTGAGATGATAGACACTCAACTTGAAAACAACAACAAAGTTGGGTAGAAAAAAAAATATTGAGAAGACAGAGAACTTATTTACCAATAACATGTTATTACAGTATTAAAGTTCCAGTGTTCTGACTTTTTACACTGTAGATTTATTTTTGCCTGTTATTGAATTTTATGTAAATGGAATCATACTGCACTCTTGAATCTGGCATCTTTAATTCTTCATTATGGTATTGTGAGATTCATTCATGTTGTGTATGGCAGTAAATAGTTTGTTCATTCTCATTCCTGTATAGTATTCTGTTATATGAATATACCACAATTTGTTTATCTATTCTAATGTTGATGATTATTTAAGTTTTTTGGCTATTGTGAAAAATACTGCTATGTATCTTTTGGTGTTTTATGTGTCCCTTTAGATATTTGTGTGTGTTTGTGTGTATGTATTTAGTTTTGTTGGATATATGCCAAGGATTGAAATTGCTTGATCATAGGGTATGTATATGTTCTGCTTTGATAGGTACAGTATTTTCAAAGAGTTTTCCAAAGTGGTGGTTTGAGTTTACACTCTTATTAGCGGTGTTTGTGTAATACAGTTTTTTCTCATCCTTGTCAGCCTTTGGTATTGTAAAATTTTAAATTTTAGCCATCTTGGTGGATATTTAGTGTTATCTCAGTATGGTTTTAATATGCATTTCCATGATGACTAATGAAGGAAATTAGTCCACTTGATTATTGGTTATTTAGATGTTCTCTTTCCCTTTCCATTTGATTATTGGTCAGTTGGATTTCCTCTTCTGTGAAATGCTTATTCAAGTCTTTCCCTCATTTTTCTTTGGATTATATCTGCTTTTTTTCTTACTATTAGAGCTTTTTTAAAATATAAGATTTGATGTGAAATTATGTATGCATTTACTTCTAGTAACTGTATTTTTAACCTTCCCCCTCCCCCCACCCCATGGCTCCCTCATCTGTTAGCTCATTGTTATTGTCTGCTTGTTGTTTTTGCTCGTTGTCTGTTTTTTCTTTAGGAGGCACCAGAAACGGAACCCGGGACCTTCCGTGTGGGAGGCAGGTGCTCAACTACTTGAGCCACATCTATTCCTTGCTCATTTTTTTGTTTTTGCTTGTCTGATTGTTGCTCATTGTCTTGCTAGTTGTTTTTGCTCATTTTCTGCTTGTTTTTTTCTCGATGTCTGCTCATTTTTTGTCGTCTTTAGGCACTGGGAACCGAACCCAGGGCCTCCCATGTGGGAGGTGGGCACTCAGCTGCTTGAGCCACATCCACTCTTGTGGAGATTTTAAAATATATTCTAGATATTTTGTCTAGAAATATATTGTAGATTCTTTGTCCATTATATGTGTTGCAAATTTCTCATTTTTGTAGCTCATTGATTTTACTTTCTTAACCCCCAGTATACCAGAAAAGTAGTCTTCACCATTCACCACCTGGGTCCAATGAACCCTTTTTATTGTTTTTAATTTTAAAGTAATTTTATGAATAATTTACTGAAATAAGAATAAAGTAAATAAAAAATTATTAAAAAAGAAAAGAATAAAGGGATAGTGAAGAACAAGTTATTAGAAATTCCTAAGAATTTTGAAAGAGAAAAGCTCTTTGTATCAAGTAAATCTTGCTACACAAACATCATAATAGGTGAAATAATTCAGTCACATATCCTTTTAGCAAAACACAATGGTCCAGGTTCTTGTCACAAAATATGTGATGAAGTTCTTCCTATTGAATAACAAAGTAGAAGAGGATACCACATTTCCTTTCTGTCCTTAGGTATATATTGTTAATTTGTTGTTGAATATTGAGTTTGAGAATTTCATCAAGGATACCATCATGTAAAGACTCATAGTCTGAGATTTCACTTTCATCATCTATTTGATATCATTATTAAAGCCTGATTTGTTGCTGTCTCTGCATTTATCTTCTGTTTCATTTAATAATTTTACAACACTGTTCTTTATTTTATTTATTTATTTTTTTTAAAGATTTTATTTATTTATTCATTTATCCCCCCCTTGCTGCTTGTGCTCGCTGGGTCAGCTAACCACGCCATGCGGGCGGGCTTGCCTTCACCAGGAGCCCCCGGAACCGAACCCGGGGCCTCCCATATGGTAAACGGGAGCCCTACTGATTGAGCCACAGCCGCTTCCCTCAACTGTGTTCATTGAAATCTAAAAGCATACTATAATATTTTGGGCAGTGCAAGAGGGATGACAGTTTATTTTTCCATTGTGTCATCTTTGTAGGCAATTCCATCATTCTTTTGTTTTCTTCTTATTTTAATCTTTTTCAGCATAATTAGGAATAATTGATAAGTAATGAATTCTAGGCTAAGAAAATCACAAAATGTTTCATGATATGGGAAAAATATCACTAAGATCCCATAATGTATCTTAGATTTATAAAAGGATCCAGTGGATCCTTATGGTAATTGCAAGATAGAATAAGCTTTGTTCTATTAAAAGTTTTCTTCTTGTTCTTGGGAAAACCTCTAAGAAAAAACGTCATATCAATCCTTAAAAATAATTAGAGTTAATTTCTTAAAAGAGCCTCAAAACTATAATTTAGGGAGCAGATGTAGCTCAGCGGTTGAGCGCCTGCTTCCCATGTACGAGGTCTTGGGTTCAGTCCCTGGTACCACCTTAAAAACAACAACAATGGCAAAAAACTATAATTGGGTCCAGTGAATTCCAGTGATTCCTGAGGGTTAATAGTATCTTTCCATTAACAGAAATTCTTTATTTTAATTTATTAGTCTATTTTATCAATCTTTTTCTTTATGGTTAATGCTTTTTTGTATCCTGTTTAAGAAATCTTTGCTTACTCCAAGGCCATGAATGTATAATCCTATTTATCTTCTGTCTTTTATTGTTTTACCTTTTTTTTTTTTTTTTTAAGATTTTATTTATTTATTCATTTATCCCCCCCTTGCTGCTTGTGCTCGCTGGGTCAGCTAACCACGCCGCGTGGGCGGGCTTGTCTTCACCAGGAGGCCCCGGGAACCGAACCTGGGGCCTCCCATATGGTAAACGGGAGCCCTACTGATTGAGCCACAGCCGCTTCCCTGTTTTACCTTTTATTTTAAATGAGCAATCCTTATAGAATAGATTTTTGTAGTGAATGTTGTAAGGTAGGTCAAGTTTTCTTATTTTCCATATTACTATCCAGTGGACTCCAGCTTCCTTTATTGGAAAGGTCATCCTTTCCCTGTTGCTTTGCAATGTCATATGCATCTTAAATCAAGAGTCTGCATGTGTGGATTTATTTCTAGACTCTATGTTATTCCTTTGACCTAGTTGTCTATCCTTACATTAATACCAAACTGTCTTTAGCTATTGTAGCTTTTTAAGTCTTAATGTCTGTTAGTGTACGCCCTCCAATTCTGTTCTTCTAGATCAGAGTAGCAAACTTTCTGTAAGCGGTCAGATGGTAAATATTTTTAGGCTTTGTAGGTTACATGTAGTCTCTGTCAAATATTTTCCTTCCTTCCTTTCTTCTCCTTTTTCCTTTCCCTTTCTTTCCTCCTTTCTCCCTCTCTCCCTCCCTCTCTTCCTATCTTCTCCTTTAAAAATGTGAAAAACTACTCCTAATCAGATTTGGCCCATTTGGCCCAGTTTACTGACCAGCATTCTAGATTGTCTTGGCTATTCCTAGGTCCTTTGCATTTCCATTATAACGTTTAGATTCAGCTTGTCAGTTTTCACAAACCTGCTGGGGTTTTGATGAGCATTGCAAAGACTCTAATGATCATTTTGAGGAAGAATCGACATCTTGTAATATCAGGGCTTCTGATTCATCAGGACTACTTTTTGGATGATTTTAGGATTGTAATTGTGTACCTCTTCCATTCTGTAACTGTTTTAGAATCAGTAAGGGATTATAAATGCTATAGTTTAATTTTATGCTTCCATTTGTCATGGATGTTTCAGTTTATAGTGATTATTTCTCTTTGGGAATTTTGATTTTTAGGTATTTTGCTTATATATATTAGAAAATAGGCATTATTTCATAGGAAAACTAAAAGGGCAGGAATTTGATTCCAAAATGTAGTATTTTGTAATTCACATGGTCTGCTGATTTTAGTATGTTTATGTAAATGTTTATGTTTATGTTTATGTAAGGATATTTGTATTTATTCACACCTTTTCAGTTTTTATACCCATTTTGGAAGTTTTTATCATATTTTGAAATTTTTATACCTAGTTCTAAGGGTATACCTAGATCAAGTGGTTTTGTGTGTGTGTCTGTGTGTGTCTGTGTTTTAGGGACTTATGAAACACTTTACAGAGAAAACTTTTCTAAATATTTTAACATCAAGTACTTGTTTATTTTTCCTTTAATCAGTGTGCATGGAGCGTTTTTTGTAATTGTATTTAGTGAGTACATGCTGTGTTTTAACTTTATTTCAAATGCTTGCTTTTATATGTTAAAAAGTTCACAGTAAAAAAAAAAGTCACAGTACTTCATTGTATTAGTGTAAAGATGGCTCATTTTTGTACATTTAGTATGAGTATCTCTTAATATATTTATTCCAGAGACCTAGCAACTTTTTGCTTTTATACATGAAAAAGATTTTGATACTCTGGCATTTTGTAACATCCTTGAACCTTGAAAACTTGAAAATGCTGTATTAGTAAATAATTTCCATTTTATATATAGTATTAAAAGTATATTTCAATTGGTTGATGTATATTCTGGCCCTAAAGAATAAATAAAATGATGGTGCTTGACAGTTGATCAGCAATTTAGTCTGAAAGCAAAGCATCCCACCCTTTCATGGAAACTGCGTGTTTTGTGTGTAGGCATGGGGTTATGCAGTAATGAGCTCATTATCTTTATTGACTCTTTGCCATATTCTCTACTTCATTCCTTTTTTTTTTTTTTTTTTTTTTTTATTTTACCGGGAGGTCCCGGGGGATCGAACCCAGGTCCCTCCATATGGCAGACGGACGCCCAACCATTTGAGCCAAATCCACCCCCTCTACTTCATTCTTATCTGTATACCTTTAATTGCCTCCTCCTTCCTTTGTGCTTTCTTCTGATTTTTTTTTTTTTTTATACATTACTCCTCTTTTTTTAGAATCCTTTTTCTCCCATTATTTGTTTGACTGATTCATATTTTTCCTGCCTCGGGGATGATGCTTCTGTAATTATGTATTAGGATCCTTCAGTGAGTTAGTCATTGGGGATACCAAAGTGAGCAAGACAAACATGACCTATGTTTATCAAAATCTGTTTTATTGTTTGTTTACTTGTCTCACTCTTCTGTGAACTGTGAACTCCTTGAGGTTAGATACCATTCTATTTCTAGCACTAACACAGTACCTGATAAATTTGTAGGTGTTCAGTAAATGTTGCTTGTGCCAAAATGTCAGTCATGGAAAAAATTCTCAAAGCATTCAGAATTTAGTTAGGAAGGCAGCTTGTTCACATCCAGAATTTGATTACAATACTAGATAACATATTGATAAGTTTCCCACTAACTCTTGTGTGTTTTGGGGTATACTCTTCTCTTACTGTTAATATGAATTAATAATTGCTGAATTGAATGCACAGCAGATGATTTTACACAATTTAAATGATCTAAGATATTATTATTCCAGGCATTTTGAATTAGTATATGTAGCTTCAGGAAAAGGAACCAAATCATCACAACCCTGATATGTGGCCTCCATTCTTATCATTGCAATGCATCCTTTGACAAGTCCCTGGTCAGCAACTTTTCCCTTTATCTACCATAGCTGCGCCAAGCTGTCACCACTTTATATAGATCATATACCCTAGTGCTGCTTTCTGTCTCAGCAAACATTTTTATTTGGCTTTGTATTAGTCAGCCAGAGAGAGGGATGCTGATGCAAAATACCAGAACTTGGGTTTTATAAAGAGTCTTTATTTGGGGTAGAAGCTTACAGTCACCAGGCCACAAAGCATAAGTTACTTCCCTCACCAAAGTCTGTTGCCACGATTTGATGCAAGATGGCGGGAGATGTCTGTGAGGGTTCAGTCTTCCTCCTCCTCCCAAGGCTTCCAGCTTCTTCCAATCTGTGGCAGGCTGGGACAAGTCTTGTCTCTCTCCTGGGGCTCGTTTCTCTCTGGGCTCACCTGCTTTGCTCTCTCCACAAGGCCCGCTGTATAAATTCTCAGGCGAACGGCTCTTCTCTCTTTCCAGGGCCTCTGCCGTGTCTAATGGAGCTTTCTCTCTTTGCTCACTTAATCTGCTTCTCTGCTTGCTTACTTCCTGGGCTTCAGTGTCCAAAACTCCAGCTTTCTCCTCTGCCATGTCAATTTCTCTATGAGTCTCCACCCACCTACTGACATGGCCCAATCAAAGCCTTAATAATAATTTAATCAAGTAAAAGCGAAACCTCTGAAGCCAATACAATCTAACATGCAAACAAGCCAGTTTACAAACATAGTTCAATATCTGTTTTTGGAATTCGTAAATACCAAACTGCTACAGGCTTTATATCTTTAATTTAGCTTCTTGCTTCACAGAGAAAGTCAAGGCTATCAGGCCCAGTGATACCCCTTATTTCCAGCCTTTATCTTTATTTATCAACATTTTATGTACCCACCTTCATCTTCTTTCTTGTAGTCTCAGAAGAAAAAGCCATTCTCCTGGTTAGATCTTATCCTTTCTTTGTCCTTTAAAGAAACACATTTTACATTTTATCAAAGTGATGTACATAAACATGGTTAAAACAAAATCAAGAAAAACAGCCATCCACTGCCCCAAGCCCTCCTACATTTGTTTCCCCGTGGCATCTTCTTTTACTTCTTTAGCTGTTTCTTTTGGTAATTAGATATTTCAAAATAATTTGCTTATGCTGTTCTTCCTTCATTCGTACATTTTAGATATTATATAATTACTTACTGTTTTTAGTTCCTACACTACACTCACTTCCCTAACCCCATCTGTCCAATATATTTATTATTTATATCATGATTTTAGATAATCAGTAAGCAATGTTTGCATTATTTTGTAAATGTTCATTGTAGAACTAAATAGTATACAATGGTTACTTTTTTCTATAATTTCCAGTTGTCTGTCTTCTTGTAATATCTTTTTTTTTTTTTAAGATTTATTTATCTTCCCTCCACCCCCCCCCCCCCCACCCCCCACCCCACCCCCCGTTGGTTTTGTGTTCGCTGTCTGCTCTCTGTGTGTTCTTCTGTGTCTGCTTGTCTTCTCTTAAGGTCGCACCAGGAACCGATCCTGGGACCTTCCAGAGTAGAGAGAAGTGCTCAATCTCTTGCGCCACCTCAGCTCCCTGGTCTGCTGCGTATCTTATTGTCTCTCTTCTGTGTCTCATTTTGTTGCGTCATCTTGCTGTGCCAGCTTTCTGTGCAGGCCAGCACTCCACATGGGCCAGCTTGCTTTTCACCAGGAGGCCCTGGGAATCGATCCCTGGACCTCCTATATGGTAGACGGGAGTCCAGTCGCTTGAGCCACATCCACTTCCCTGTAATATCTTCTTTAAAATGATCCTCTGTGTGCCTTTTATACCCCCAAAAGTGCTGTCTCCTTTTCTCCTGGAGGATCTTTCTCCCAAAGTCATGCATCCTCTTTGGGATGCCTGGGCTGATTGGTTGGTAACTTGCTGTCAAGATCTGCCACATGGCCATTTCCCTTGATACTTTCCTGGATTGGGCTCACTGTTTATTGTACCTGATGGCTTCCTGTTTGTGTTTCAGTGTCTCCTTTTCCCAAATACATGCTCAAGTAACCTGCTGAGGAAGTGTGGGTGGGAAGAAAATTGGGTCCTTGTATGTATGAAAATGTCTTTATTCTAACCTCACACTCGGTTAATAATTTAGATATAGAATTTGAAGTTGCATATAATTTTTCCACAGAGTTTTAGGGTCATTTTTCTATTTTCTTCTATCATCTGTTCCCCCACTGTTAGAAACTTTTAGAATCTTTTTATCGTTGGTATACTGAAATTTCACAACGGTGTGCCATGGTTTTTTTGTGTTTTTTTTTTTTTTTTTTTTCTTTTCTTTTTTAGCTTTATTGTGCTAAGTCCTTTCCATCTGGAGATTGCCATCTCCTAACTTTTGGAAATTTCTTTGTACTATTTCTTCATTAATTTCTCTTGCTTTGTATTTCCTTCTTTTGGGAACTCTTCATCAGTAAGCTTTTGGATCTGCTGGATTGGTTATATCTTATCTTTTCATTTCATTGTACTTTTTGAGATACTTTTAATTTTTCATCCTTTATTGCATTTGTTATTTTGAGAACTTAAAAAGTGTTTTTTCTATAGTTCTTCTGTTTTTTATAGTTCTTTTTTATATATAGGATATTCTTGATTTATAGCTAAGTATCTTTAAGAAACCTTCTGAAGATACCAGTTTGAGTTTTTCTTTTTTTTTTTTTTTTATTCCTCTTCTGTTTTTACATTACGTTTTGTTTTAGTTTGCCAAAGGGTTGCCAATGCAGAGTACCAGAAACGGGTTGGCTTTTATACAGGACATTTATTTGGGGTAAAAGCTTACAGTTCCACGGCCGTGAAAAGTCCAGCTCAAGGTACCTTAAAAGGTGATTTCTCGCCAAAGTCAGCAGCCACATGGTGAAGCAAGATGGCTACCAATCTCTGCCGAGGTCTATGCCTTTCTGCAGCTCTAGGCAAACCCGGCATAGGACTTGTCTCTTACCGGCCCTTCTCTCTCAGTTTCTCTCAGTCTCGGTGGCTCTGCTTTCTTCCTGAGTTCAGCTGTGAGTCATCAGGCATAAGGCTCATTTCTCCCTGGGTCTCAGCTTTTTGAGCCTCTCAGGGGCTTCTCTCCTTGCAGCTTAGCTGTGGGCAAAAATGGAGTCCTTTCTCATTCTTGCAAGGTCAGATATGGTGGCTTCTTTTATGTGTGTCTCTGTCTGTGTCTGTCTCTCTGTGTCTCCCTTTATATGAGATCCAGCCAGAGGGTGGAGACCCAAGCTAGCTCACACCTCACTGATGTAGTCCAATTAAAAGCCCTAAAGTAATCTTATCAAGTAATCTCGTCAAAGGACCCACAACCAAATTTAATGCAATCAAATGATATCACACCCATAGGAATAGATTGGTTTAAAAACATAATCTTGCTCTTTTGGGGATTCATAAAATAATTTCAAACTGTTACACCTCTATTTTCTTCATTTCTACTTTCTATGTGTTTATCTTTGGTCCCTTTCATTTTGGAGGCCTTCCTCAAATATTTAGTGATCCTTGGTTGTCCATTTATATTTAGGAGTTTGAGAGAGACTGAGAATCTGATTGGGAGTTTTGTGTGTGGTGGTGAAGGGCTAGCAAACTGGCTGCTAATACTAGGGGGCCCTCAAATATAAGAACTTAGAGACATTCAGCTTAGGGGGAGGCTGTTTGATGATTTTGAATATAGATTTTAATTTACATCTTTTTGGCCCAAGTCTTAATCCTGAGAATTTTGAACTTCTCTAGGGTTCGTGAGCAAGCCAGCCCCATTTTGATTATATCCCCTTCTGCAACCAACACTCTAACTTCAGCTTCCTCCTTCTCCATAAGTTACTACTCATATTTGTTCATTGCCTTCCAGAATTAAAAAAAAAAAAAAATTCTCATCTGCTAATGGCGTCTTCTTTTTCTATTTATTGTGTATTTATGCATTTTTTACTTCCTTGTGATAACTTTTTAATGTGTCAGTTTGGCTAGACTGAACTGCATTTCCCACAATTCCTTCTCTTGTATGTTTCTAATTAGGGTTAGCCACAAAGGAGATTTTTGTACCTAACATGATACGATTATCCCTGCACAATCAAAAACACTCTGATCCTTTTCTCAGAATGGAATATAAAGGGCATTTCTTTTTACTTTGGGGGGAATATTCTTCTAACTGATTCACATACATTAAATTTTGAGATAAAATTAACTATTTTTTTTTCCTTTTTTTTTTTTTTTTGACTATTTTGTACTAAAGTTAACTATTAATACATCTTAAAGGGAGAAAACAAATAACCAACAAATACTGATTAAATATTTGATTACTATACATGTATATATTCAAGCACATATATATATCAAATTAAGAAATATTCATAACTTACAGTCCTTGTTTCTGTAACTGGTCACCTGATTGAAGCTGGTATTCTGTAATTGAAATATTATGATGTAATGTTAACCATTATTAATACATCTTATGTTAGATGATAAGGGGATAAGAGAGGGAAGAAAACCAAGGTTTTACATATATATAAAATAAATATATAATAAAATATTCATTAAAAAATAAGGAAGAAATTTAACAATTATAGTCCTTGTTTCTGCAACTGGTCAGTGCATAGTATTTATAACTACCTTCTGTTTTTCTTTCTGTATTCCCTTTGCCTTCAGCGAGCTCCTTAGCTGATCGTGGTTCTTTGCCTGGTAGGGTAACTCAAACCTTCATTCTGAAAGGGTCTGAGCTATTAGCAGTCCTTCCTGAGTTGGATTATTATGGTTTTTATATTAATCACAGAACATAGAAGTATTAAAAGGTGTCCTAAAGGATATCCTGCATTATAGGCATATTTCTCTTTACCACCATTGTATAGTAGCAGTCCAGTTTCCTCTTTGTAATCAGGATCAATCACCCCAGCCAGTACAGTAATTCCCTTTGTTTCAGAGGCATGAGGAACCCAAAGTGACAAGGTGTCCATTTCAACTTCCAGTTCAATAGAATCACTGTAGTGTCCCCTGGTAAAAGCAGTCCTACTTTTGGAACTTCTGAATCAGCAAAGCCTGAAGTCACAGGACTGGGAAGCAAAAATTTTGCTGAAACTCTTAATTGATTTTCCAAACAAATGAAACAAAAACTCTTCTGTTTCTCATCTTCATGAAAGTCATCACTGTCCACTCAGTCACCTAAGCCAGAAACTTTGTAATCATCCTAAATTCTTCCTTTTCCATTTTCATCTTAATCCCACCTGTTAGCTAATCCTATCAATTCTCCCTTCTTTCACACTTCTCAAATTTATCCCTTTCTCTACATCCTCATATTAGTCATTGTCTTAGACCAGGCATAACCTTCACTCACTCAAACTGTAAAAATAATCTTTAAACTTTTTCCCCTACTACCCACCACCACTTTTCTGCCAGAGCAATCTTTTAAAAATCAGACCATATTCAGAGGCTCTTGGCATTTATAAGGTAATTCCAAATTCCTTAACCAGCTGAATTAACTCAGCTGTTGTAACAGAGATCCAAAATCACATGGCTTTAACAAGTTAGAAGTGTTACTTGGGGCTTATATGATGGATCCACATTGTCAGGAACCCAGTTTCCTTCTGTTTTGTCACTCCACCATCTGTAGTCTCTTGTCCTTAACCATGTGGTCCTGGATGTTTCACCACTATGTCAAAAGTGTAGCCAGAATGAATAAGGAAATGAGGACGAGGAGGATGGGCCCTTCCCTTTAAGAGTAAAAACCCATAAAGTTGTGTAAATTATTTTCACTCTCAACCCATTGGCCAGAACTTGGCTACACCTAGCTACAAGAGAGGTTGGGAAATGGAGACTTTTGTCTGAGTAGCCTTATGTCCAGCTAGAAATAGGAGGGCTTTATTATTATAGAAAAAGGGGGAATGGATATTGGAGGACCACTAGCAGTCTGCCACACAGGTCTACAAGGTCTTTGGGGGATTGACCCTTCCCTACCTCTTTACCTTATCTTTTAGTGTGCTGCTTTTCCACTCCCTCTTGCTCAGCTTTCCTCGACCCTATCTCCTCTTTGCTTCAGCTGTGCTAAACTATTTGCTTTTCTATGCATGCTCTGCTGGAATGTGTTTTTCTGCCTTCATCATGTTGCTTCCTTAGCCTGAAATGCCTTTCCTCTCATCACCAACACACTGTCAGCCTAATCTCAGAGAATTTGTCTCTCAAGGTTTAATTTAAGCATCTCCTATTGTATAAAGCCTTTTTTGGACAGCACCCTTTTTTTTTTTTTTTTTTTTAAGATTTATTTTATTTATTTATTTTAAAGATTTATTTACTTTATCCATTTTAAACCCCCCCCTTCCCCATTTTGCTGTTTTGTGTCCTTTCGCTGGGCAAGTCTCTGTGTTTCTTTCCTGCCATCTCTTCTCATCCTCCTCCTCCAGTCTTCACCAGGATTCGATCCTGGGAACCTCCAATGTAGGAGAGAGGTGTCCTGCCATCAGCGCCACATCGGTTCCTGGTTTTCGGAGCATCTCATCTTATCTCTCCCCCACGTCTCTCTCCTGTTACGTCGTCATCTTGCTGCATGGCTCCGGGGAGCCTAGCGGCTCACCAGCACACAGAGCCTGGCAGCCCATGTGCCTTCTGTATATATATATATTTTATTTTACCGGTAGGTCCCGGGGATTGAACCCAGGTCCCTCCATATGGCAGACGGACGCCCAACCATCTGAGCCACATCAGCCCCCTAAAGATTTATTTTATTTATTTCCCTCCACCCCCTCGTTGTTTGCACTTGCTGTGTCTGTTCATCGTCTTTGTTTCTTTAGGAGGCACCGAGAACTGAACTGGGGACCTCTGATGGGGTGGGGGGGCACCTAATTGCTTGAACCACCTCCATTCCCTGCTTTGTTGTGTCTCTCATTATGTTTTTCTTCTTGTGTCTCTTGTTGCATCATCTTGTTCTTTCAACTTGCTGTGCCTGCCCATTGCACCAGCTTGCTGAATTCTTTAGGAGGTACTGGGAACCAAACCATGGACCTTCCATGTTGTAGGCAGGAACCCAATCACTTGAGCCACATCTACTTTCCCAGCACCTTCTTTTCCCAGAATTGTCCATACTTCCTCTCTTTATTGTAGGCAGATCGATTTTAGTCATTACAGTTATTTACACTTAGATTCTCTTTCTACTATGTTAAAAACTCTTTGAGTGCACAGATGATATTATATTTGTATATCCCTTGGATGTAGTATGGTGCCTGACAAATAGGGTATGTGCACTAAATATTTACTGAATGAGGAGTTGGGTCCCTAGCAGAAATAGCTCCATCCAGACTTTTTAAAATGTCAAAGCACAGTCTTAAGATATGGCTGCTGTTTTTTAAACTTTTGTCGGTTAGTCAAGATGTTGATGCTGGCTCCGAGAATACTTATAACCACCCTATATTTTTGTTAATTGTTTTTAGTTATATTTAGTTTTTGGTTATATTTCAATTCTAAAAGTACTCTCAGGGTGAGCTATGGAATTTAACTTTTTTTTTTCCCATTTAAAATGCTTGGGCTTTTCTCTCTACCAAGGCACAATATTTATAATTGCTTTTTAACAATTCAGTGTATCAGTGACTTGCTGCAGGCAGTGTGTCAAAGTGAATTAGATACTACTGACATGATTTCCAAAGCCTGTCTTGAGGTCTTCTGCACACTGCCACCTTAACGTTAATTAATTAATGACTGAGTCATTGTTGTGAACAGATTCTAAGGCAAGAGTGCCTTAAATATTCTTACATGGAGAATTTTTTTTCTGCTTTACTGTTTTGAGTAATATCTTTTGTTTTACTTGTAGATTTGATGGTCCTCGAAGATTTGAGGATTTAGGGTCAAGGTGTGAAGGACCGAGACCCAAAGGGCCTCGTTTTGAAGGAAATCGCCCCGATGGGCCAAGACCCAGATATGAAGGTCACCCAGCAGAGGGCACTAAAAGCAAATGGGGAATGATTCCCCGGGGGCCAGCATCTCAGTTTTATATTACCCCCAATACATCCCTAAGTCCTCGACAGAGTGGACCACAGTGGAGAGGCCCCAAACCAACTTTTGGACAGCAACATCAGCAGCAACCTAAGTCACAAGCAGAACCTCTTTCAGGAAACAAAGAACCATTAGCAGACACCAATAGTAACCAGCAGAAGAATTTAAAAATGCAATCAGCTGCATTTTCCATTACTACAGATGTAAAGGATGCCAAGGCGGCTCAGTCAAATGAGAATCTAAGTGGCTCTCAACAAGAGCCACCTAAAAATGAAGTCTCGGAAGGGCCCATAGAGCCTTCTAATTGGGACCAGAATTCTCAAAGTATGGAGACCCAAATGGACAAAGCCCAAGCTATTACTCAGCCTGTACCCCTTGCAAATAAGCCTGTACCTACTCAATCTACTTTTCCCTCAAAAACTGGGGGGATGGAGGGAGGAACAGCGATAGCAACATCGTCATCATTAACTACAGATAATGATTTTAAATCTATGGGTATTGGTCTGCCCCATTCAGAAAACAACCAAGATAAAGGCCTGCCTCGGCCAGATAACAGAGATAATAGGTTAGAAGGCAGTCGAGGCAGCATTTCATCTTACAGAGGTCCTGGGCAAAGCAGAATGGAAGACACACGGGATAAAGGACTGGTAAACAGAGGTCGAGGCCAGGCAATCAGCCGGGGCCCTGGGTTGGTCAAACAAGAAGACATGCGTGATAAGATGATGGGTAGAAGAGAAGACAGTCGAGAGAAGATGAGCAGAGGAGAAGGCAGCCGGGACAGAGGGTTGGTGAGGCCGGGAAGCAGTCGGGAGAAAGTGCCAGGTGGTCTGCAAAGCAGCCAGGACAGGGGTAGAGCTGGCAGCCGAGAAAGGGGACTACCTCGAAGGACCAGCAGTCAGGAGAGAGGACCCCCTCGAAGGGCTGGGAGTAGGGAGAGGGGACCACCCCGAAGAGCTGGGAGCAGAGAGAGGGGACCATCTCGAGGGCCTGGCAGTCGGGAAAGAGGATTGGGAAGACCAGATTTTGGTCGTGATAGAGGTCCATTCAGACCAGAGCCAGGAGATGGTGGGGAAAAAATGTATCCATATCACCGAGATGAGCCTTCTAGGGCTCCGTGGAACCATGGAGAAGAGAGAGGGCATGAAGAGTTCCCATTAGATGGTAGAAATGCTCCAATGGAACGAGAAAGACTTGATGATTGGGATAGAGAGAGATACTGGAGAGAGTGTGAACATGACTATCAGGATGACACACTAGATCCATATAACAGAGAAGACAGGTTTTTAGCGCCACCATCTCGGTCTCATGATAGCGATAGGCGAGGCCCTTGGTGGGATGATTGGGAGAGAGATCAGGACATGGATGAGGACTACAATAGGGAAATGGACAGGGATGTGGATCGGATCGGAAGACCCATGGATATGTATGATAGAAATTTGGATAATGAGTGGGACAGAGATTATGGGAGACCACTGGATGAACAAGAATCACAGTTTCGTGAACGAGATATTCCACCTCTTCCATCTTTACCACCCCTCCCACCTCTTCCACCTTTGGATAGATATCGGGATGATAGATGGAGAGAAGAGAGAAATCGAGACCATGGGTATGATCGAGATTTCCGTGATAGGGGTGAGTTGAGGATTCGAGAATATCCAGAAAGAGGAGACACATGGCGGGAAAAGCGAGATTATGTTCCTGACAGAATGGACTGGGAAAGAGAACGGTTGTCAGACAGATGGTACCCATCTGATGTGGATAGACATTCCCCCATGGCGGAGCATATGCCCTCACATCATTCTTCTGAAATGATGGGGTCGGATGCAAACTTAGACTCTGACCAAGGCCTTGGAGGGGTTATGGTTCTAAGTCAGAGGCAGCACGAAATCATTTTGAAAGCTGCACAAGAACTGAAAATGCTTCGGTAAGTTGACTACTTAAGATCATTCCTTTTAGTCAAAACCACATTCAGACTGCTTTTTTTCTTTTTAAGTTATGTGATATATTTGAATGGAATCGTTTTACTTCAAGTTCTTATCACATACTTTTAATTTATATTTCTGGTCATTCAGTGCTGTTTTAGGGTTAGGCTGGGCATTTAGGAACTGTGTTAACTAAAAACTTATGCCCTGAAATGTGAAAACCGATAACCATTCTTAGCTGTTGTAGATAGATGTGTTGCTGGCATGCCACATCAGTGTGTGTTTGAAGTGTCAAACTTCAACTTTCCAGTGCTCTGGATTTCACAGGGCTCATACGTGGCCTCCATTTTTCCCAGTAGGCTGCTTGTTCTTTGGAATTAGATCTGATAGCTTTCATATCTACTAATCTTTGATACAATTTTGCAAAGTGCTGTTAAGGATTCATGTTTTTCTCTGTGCTAAGAATGTTTTACCTGGGAGTGTCCTCAGAATCTTCTGACCATTGATACTTTCTTTTTGGGATGTTTTCTCTTTCGTTATAACTAGAAGCAGATATCTCTACTTGAGAATGTTACTTGTTTCTACATAATCAAATGTTCTGTTTGTGAGATGGAGAATAGAATTTAGATTTCTTGACTTAGAGTCAAGTAGCTATTTATAGATATCTACATAATGCTTCCCATGTGGTGTAGCAAAAATAACAAAAGCTAACATTTATTGTATGCTTACTATGTGCCAGGAACTTGTACTAAGTACTTTGTTTTTATTAACTTATTTGAAACCCCACTTAAACCAATTACATCCTAAGATAGGAAGTCAGTGACAGATTGTAAGCCTTTTAGCAATTTCTTAGGAATTAACAGTGTTTTGAGAAAATAAACTAATGATTAGGTTTTGATAGATTTCAATGTATTTTTTTTCCTTTATTTTTCAATTCAGATCTATAAATGTATGGACTGTACAACAATTGAAATTATAACTGAAGCTTTAGTAGTAGAAAAATATGATCAGGAAAAACAGCTGTAGGTGAAGATGAAGGATCAAATGCCTAGATAGCAAAACAGATTTCTGTTGTCTATAGAAGCTATGCTCTAAGAGATGTATTTTTTCCAGATTACTCATGAAGAAGATGTGAAAAGCATGCCATAGAACATCCAGCTACTACACTATTCACCACAGGCACCTTTAATTGAATACTTACTCTGTGCCGGGCACTGTGCTAATCATTTAGCGTATGTTATCTCAGTCCTCCTGTCTCTTGTTTCAAACCCTTAATATCTCAAAGGCCTATAAAGATATGTAGTGGTATCGCTACTTCATAAATGAGAACAGTAAGGCTCAGAAAGGTTAAGTTTACTTGATTAATAAGTTGCAAATCCAGAATTTGAAATCCAGTTTTCTTTAACTGTGAAATCTATGTTGTTTCTGGAGAACACCAAGCTGATTGGTTTTGCTAAGCTGCCAGGCTTTCTTTCCTTTTCATTTTAAAATCTCCTTTTCATTCAATATTGCTTTGCATATAAACACTGAGAAAAGGTGCTTCTTCGTTTGCTTTTTTTTTTTTTTTCTTTTTTCTTCTTTTAAAGCTCTTTCTAGGCAACAGAAACATAATTAAACAAAACATAGGAAGTAATGGATAAGAGTGATCAGTTGAATATAAGTAGGCTCTGTGGTGTCAGGATAAAGTCATACGGAATATTAGATACTTGACCCTTATTTTTTGTCCATTTGGGTTACTATGCTTTACAAAATTTAGGGAGAAAATTGTAAAAAGTCTGTGAGGTTGCAATAGACAGTACCTGTGTTTAAGGTGGGCATTGTAAGGAAAAGTAAAAAGAATTTGACCAGAGATTTCAAAACAAAACCCTGAGGAGTTACATAATTACTTATTGGGAATATGATGTATTGTTTTTAAAGGTATATTCTGACAATTGTTCTCACCCTCTATGGCAGGGCTCATAAAATGAAATTCCCACAAGGGCCAAACCCATAACAGAAATTATTGAAATTGAGCCAGGAGTAACTCAGTGGAGTGTGCTGGGGATTGTGGCAAACTGTTTCATCTGAACTGGGCAGCCACTACTTCATTCCAGCTGATTGTTGGCATGTGGGAAAGTAGGCCCAGTGTTAAGAAACTTCTTTAAAAATTTACGTGTATATGGGAAGTCTTTTGCTTTGTCAATAATAGCAAGGGATTCAAATTTTATAAACCAATGTGAAGGCCAAATTAAAAAACCTCTAGGCCATGTTTGGCCTGTAGGCCACCATTTTGCAACCTCTGGCCTAAAGAGTGAATCGAACAACATCCAAGAAAGAAAGAGCGAGAAAGCTTTTGGTTGGATGCAAGGAAAACATGACCAAGTAAATAAGATACCAGAATAGACTATTGAGGCAAGTTGTAGAATCTGTCCTTAGAGACCTTCAGTAATTTATAGTTATCTATAGATTTTAACTATTCAGTTAGCTGCATAAAAGTAAGAGAGTGTTAGACCAGACATGCTCGATGGGCTCTGTGGGGCACTTTTTACGGCAAGGTTTTTAGATCTTTTTCTTATGCAGTGTTAATTGCAGTCATTTAGGAATGGAATAGACATAAAAACATTGCAATTTTGTTCTATTTGTTAACAGGGAACAGAAAGAACAGCTTCAAAAGATGAAAGACTTTGGGTCTGAGCCACAGATGCCTGACCATCCACCACCCCAGGAATCATTGAGATTGCAGAATACATCTTCGAGACCTGGGATGTATCCGGTATGGAAAAAAGTGCTCAGTAAATGAAATAGTTTCTATTTTGTGTGTTCGTGTGTTTGATTTTTTTTTTTTTTTTTTGTATTACAGTAAGTATAAACTTCTATAAAAAAGGTAAATTTTGAAAAAAGTAAGAAGCTTATGATATATTACACCAGCCATACCTTAACATGATTGTAGAATTTCCCTAAAAATCCTTTATGTTCAAACAGTCCTGTTTCCAATCTCGACCATCCAAGGTTTCCCACATGTTTCCCATGTGATTCTCATAGTGTTCCCCACCTCTTTCAGCTGCTATTCCTTTGGTTGGTGATGGGATCAAGCATCTGCCCCCAGATCAGGAGTAGTAAAGAGGAGCAGTTTATGTTGAAGACTTGTGTGATTAGGTTTTCCCTTTATTATGCTTTGTTTTTGTTTGTTGTTTTACCTTTAAGCCAGTGATGGACTTTAAAAATATTATGCAAATAACTTTATTACAGTATAATGACCTAGTAAAAGCACCTTTAAACCGTTTCATCAAATTAACTGTTTTGATTTCTCAATGTTTCTTTCCATCCTGGTCTAATACATAACACTGATACAGTTGTTGCATCAGTGACCACCATGATAGCCTTGACTCCCAAAATCCTGTCTCCTGACCTATACATGCATAGGGTTTCTCTCTGTGCATGTGTGTCCTGTCAAACTCAGCATGTACAAACTCACTATCATCCCCTATTAAACTTGTTCTTTCTTTTCACTATCACCTAGTCACCTAAACTTGAAACCTGAAAATCAGCCTTACCTCTTTTTCCTATCTTAACCCTCTGTTTCCAATCATTCTATTGATTTTTTTTTTTTTTAACCATTTAATATTGCCATTTAATTTTTACCATTTAATATCTTTTCCTTCCCCACGGTCTCATTTCTAGCCTTTGGTTCTTTTTTTTTTTTTTTAAACAAATCAAAAAACCAATTTTATTGGTACATATTAAGAAAGCATACAATTCATCCAAATACCATTGATTGTACACTTTGGATGAATTGTATGCTTCATCAGTTCTTGCCTAGATTATTTCAAAACAGTCGTAATTTATCTCTATCTCATTTCTTTCTGATCCACTCTCTGTTGTTGCCAGAGTGATTATTGTATTTTTTTAATAAGCTTTTTTAAATGTATAATTTACATACAGTAACATACACCTATTTAATGCCTACAGTTTGAGTTTTGACAAATGTTTACCAAAAGTTAAATTTCCATCACTCCAAAAGGTTCTCTTTGTAGTCAGAACCACCCCCACCCACTATCTCAGACAACACTGATGTGATTTCTGGCCAAGGTGCATATTTTAAAACATAAATCTCACCATGTTACTGCCTGACATTAAAACCTTTCAGGGTTTCCCCATGGCTCTCAGGATAAAATCTAGACTGTTTTGTATGGCCTTCTGTGTTCTTCATGAGTTGACCTGACCCCTGCTTACCATTACTTGCTACTCCATTCCCTTATACTCCACTGTCCCTTCATGTAGAGCTACTTAAAATTTTGTGATGTACTGGGCTCTTCTACTTCTCCATGCCTTTGCACACTTGTCATGTTGTTCTCTAAGCCTAGAGTCTCTTCCTTTCTATCCCCTCATCAAACTGTTCATCTTGTTCATCTTTTAGAACTCAACTCTGCTATCTTCTCTTTCATTTCTCATTTGTGTGAGATGACTGCCCTATGTGTCCCTGTAACATCTTACACTAGCTTCTGTCATAGCCCTTATATTGTATTTTGATTCTCTGACCTCTTGTCTGTCTTTACATCTAAACTGAGTCCTTAAGGGAGGAAGTATGTCTTTTATATTTGTTTCTCTTAGTAAATGGTAGAAGCTCTAAATCATAGAGCCACATTTCTGTTTATGATATAACAACTCATGAACATTTTTCTACATTGCTACAGCTTTCTATATGTAGCTATAGGTAGGTAGGTAGGTAGGTAGGTAAGTAGACAGATAGATATAGATTTCTTTTTTGGGGGTGGGGTGGGGGGGTGGGGGAAGGTACCAGGGATTGAGCCCGGGGACCTTGTACATGGAAAGCAGGCACTTAACCACTTGAGCTACATCTGCTCCCTATATTATTTTTGATGCACAATAATTTATTAAACAGTTCTGTTTCTGGTTGGACTTTTGTTTCTAGTCTTTCACTCTTATTAATATAACTGTAATGAAACAAGTTCTTACTTTGGATATGTCTTAAGAGTAATTTTAAATTCCCACAGTGGAATACTTCAAAGAATAAGGACATTGTTACATGATTTTTGTAATATAGCCAAATGGCTTTCTCTACTAGAGCCTTACTAGCTTCAACTACTTAATTTTTCTTTTGCTAAGTTTAATAATTTTAACAAAATGTTTTAATATGCATTTTTGGTAATGAGAGAACATGAATATTTTCCTGTATTTGTTAATTATATTTCTTCTCATATAAATTCTGTTTTTGTCCTTTACTCATTTGTCTGTTTGATTCTTAAGGTTTTTCTTATCAACTTATATCATCCTTAATGTTATATAGATATTAATCCTTCCTCATGTAAATACTGCAGGGTTTTTAAATAAACATATCTTTTGCTCTCACTAAATAGTATAAAGAAAGCACTTAGTTTTATTTATAGACATAATCCCAAGAGTTCTTAGGATATTTAAAACTTGTCTGGATAGCTCTGCTCCAAACAAAATAGCTTTTTCTTAACAATGTTTAAAATGCCATATCCTCATAAACTTTATCTTTAGGTAATAGCCATTTGTCTTTAACTCAAGCCTATAGTGACCGCCAGTTAAATAATGTTCCCTACATACTTGTCAAATTTATTTTGTACCTCAAAGTTTAGGCTAAAGCACAGCCTCTACATGGGTAAATACATAAGTAATTTATATTATTGGCAGTCTAAGATCTGCAATAGCTGTCCATGAAACAAAAACAAACCAGAAACAGTGAACTAAGGGAAAGGGGAAATGAGTGTTCAAAACAGGTCTGCAAAGATTGAAAATTTATCTGACAATGGGACTTCAGTTTTGAGTAGACAAAACTTATCTGCCAAGAGGTTCTACCATCACCTTAATATACATTTTTCTTGGCATTTGGAAATAGCTTTGGGAAAACAAATATAAACATGGCACAGTACAGTGGCACTCCTTTTTGGAGTTCCATTTGGTTTCTTTGTTTTGATTCCCAGTGCTGATGTTGTGTTGGTATCATCCTTGCCACATATTGCTATTGTCAGCCTATCAAGTGAAAGGAGTAGGAGTCAGGAGGGTGTCTAGAGTTTTATTTTCTCACACTGAAATTCACTACTTTTGTAGAAGAGATAGGTCTCTGAAGTGGGAAGATGGTATATAGCAGAGTTTCATAGCCAATGGGTGAACGTCAGTATTACTCATAGAGGGTTTTTTGCCTTGTTTTTGTTTTAAGCTAATGCCAGGATCCTAACAAAAGATCAGTAGGTTTGGGATGGGCCTGAAACATTTGTGTCTAAGTAACTACCCTCTTAATTTTTAATAATTTGCCTTGATAACTTCATTTGAGGCTAAAAGAATATCTTGAACTAAGTTACAAAATCAAAAGAAGGTAGCAGTAGCTAGCATAATCAATTTCAATAAGTTTTGGGGCAGGAGAAAAATAAGTTGGTATATTAGGGAAGAGTACAATTTTTTTTCTCAGATTTTTTTACAACTTAATTGAGGTCTAATTTACATACCAAATGATTCACCCCTTTTAAGTGTACAATTCAGTGATTTTTAGTAAATTCACTGTGTTGTGCAACAATTACCATAATCCAGTTTTTGAACATTTTTATCATCCCAGCAAGATCCATCATGGCAGTTTACTGTTAATCCCTATTCTCATCCCCAGCCCCAGGCAACCACTAATCTACTTTCTGGACCTTTCTGGGCATTTCGTATAAATGGAATCATGCAACATGTGTGGTCTTTTGTGTGTGGCTTCTTTTACTTAACAAAATGTTTTCAAGATTCATCCATGTTTTAAGATGAATCAGTGCATTTTTTGCCAAATAGCATTCCATTGTATAGCTATGCCATGTTCTGTTTATCTGTTCACCAGTTTATGGGCATTGGGGTTGTTTCCACTTGTTGGCTTTTACAAATAATGGTACTATGAATATTTTGCATGTAACTCTTTGGATAGACATGTTTTTATTTCTCTTGGATAGATACCTAGGAGTGGAATTGCTGGGGTTTATGGTAAATTTATGTTTGACCATTTGAGAAACTGGTAAACTATTTTCCAAAGTGGTTATAACATTTTTCATTCCCACTAATCATCTAAGAGGGATCCTGTTTCTCACATCCTTGCCATCGTTAGTTATTTTCTATCTTCTTAATTATAGCCATTCTTGTTGATGTGAAATATTAGCTCATTGTGGTTTTAATTTACATTTCCCTAATGGTTAATGATGAACACTTTTCATGTGCTTGCTGTTCATATGTTTCATTTGGTGATATGTCTAGTCCAGTCTTTTGCCCATTTTTTAACTTGAGTCGTCATCTTCTTATTGTAAGAGGTGTTTTTATATCCTGGATACAAGTCCTTTATTAGATATGTGACTTGCAAATATTTTTCCCTGTCACCTGTCTTGTCTTTATTTTAATGATGTTTTTTTGAAGCAAAAAAGTTATCAATTTTGAATGAGTCCAAGTTATCAACTTTTTCTTTTATGGCTCAAAAACCAGATTTTAATTTCCACTGATCTGTGAAAAAAAGGTGGTATGTTTTCCACTAAGTCATTTACTCTGTTCTCCAGCCTCCAGGGTCCTATAGACCACCCCCTCCTATGGGTAAACCACCAGGTTCAATCGTAAGACCCTCTGCTCCGCCGGCAAGATCATCTGTTCCTGTGACTAGGCCACCTGTCCCAATACCGCCGCCACCACCACCCCCTCCTCCTCCACCACCACCTCCTCCAGTGATAAAGCCACAAACTTCTGCTGTGGAACAGGAACGCTGGGATGAAGATTCTTTCTACGGACTCTGGGATACAAATGATGATCAAGGACTGAATTCAGAATTTAAGTCAGAAACTGCAACAATTCCATCTGTTCCGTTGTTACCACCCCCACCTGTTCACCCGTCCATTCCCCCTCCTGGCCCACTGCCTATGGGTATGCCACCAATGTCCAAACCACCGCCAGTGCAGCAGACTGTTGATTATGGTCATGGCCGAGGTGAGTAATGGTGGTGAACTTGTATTTGGGATTCTAGAGGAACTGTTAGCTTTAGCTTTGGTTTCTTTAAGCTTCACTCTTAATAGCATTTTATCCTTGGTTTTGCTTATCAGATCTATCCACTAATAAAGTTGAGCAGATACCCTATGGAGAAAGAATAACTCTGCGCCCAGATCCATTACCTGACAGATCAACTTTTGAGACAGGTAAATAGTCCCAGAGATCAGTACTTTTAAACCTTTTAGGGCCTAATTATCATGATTTTCATTTTTGTGAGATTATCTGGATCTTTCTTTGATAGCGCTAAAGATACTTAAGTTGAATTTAGGGCAGCAGTTTATACTAATTCTAAAGTTAGATTTGTACTTTTCTGCTTTTATTTCAGAGAAAGGGATAGACTTCTTATATTGTTTAAATTGTTTTTGTAGAGCATGCAGGCCAACGAGATCGTTATGATAGAGACAGAGACCGTGAGCAATATTTTGATCGTCAAAGTAATGCCACGGCAGATCATCGAGATTTTAAAAGGGATCGGGAGACACATAGGGACCGAGACCGAGATCGTGGCATTATTGACTATGACCGGGATCGATTTGACAGAGAACGCCGACCTCGAGATGATAGGTATGCTATGAAAAATATCTCTGCCAGGTGTGTAAATTACCGAATACTTAAGGTCAGCAAAAGTCAGTGTGCCTGATGGAAATTTAGTATATGATGTATTCCTTTCATCCATGTGTGTATATAATTTGGAGATAGAAGAGCAGTTTTGGAACAGTTTTCAGGAAAGTTTGAGCTTGAGTTTTCCCAGCTTGAATTCCAGAGAATTAAATGGGAGATGGAGATAGCCAGAAGGGAAAAGAAATGGTATTGTCAGTAAAGGTGCAGTTGTTACTGATTAGTAGGTGAGGATTTCTTTTTGCAGTTCCTGAGCTTTTTACATGTGTGTGTGTGTATGCATGGCAGATCTAAATGGAAAAACAAAATCAAGATATAATGTATTGTCTTATGTGGAGTTAACTATTCATAGAGAAAACTGGGAAAATAATATTGTTGCTTTATAAAGCAGAGACCTCCAAATATTTTTTATTTCTACTTCCTGTTACACCTTCTAGGACTCAGTCATACCGAGACAAAAAAGACCATTCCTCATCCAGAAGAGGAGGGTTTGATAGGCCATCCTATGACCGGAAGTCTGACCGACCAGCCTATGAAGGACCATCCATGTTTGGAGGTAGAGCAGCGCCTTTTTAATGATAAGGGTATTGAGAGTATACACATTGGCAGATGCTTTCCATCGTAACTTTGAATTAAAACTTTCAGAGTAAAATCTGTTCACAGATTTCTCAGAGATGGCAGCATTATCATTGAAAAATAGCAATGTGATTAATAAAACATAAATTGCTTTTTTATATTGTAAAAGAAACTTTGGGAAAAAAAACAACAAACCACTATCCCCTCACTCACCGTACTTTAACTATTATAATTTTGTGTATTCACTCTCATTCTGTGTTCATAGACATATTTTATGAAGTTTTAATAAAAATAATAATTTCTGTATTGTGCTTTTTCCAGCCAATTGATGTAGTGCCATACACATTTTTTCCATATGTAAACCTATTATATTAATGGCTCTGTGGTATTTCATTGAGTGGATAGAATATAACACCCTCTTTGTTGGACATTTGGGTTGCTTTTGTGTTTTTCATTGCTACAAATTGTACTTAAACTAGAAACTTCATACTTATAGGAACAAGCTTTCCTAAGCTCGCAACTCTTGTTCTTAAAACTGTACAGCAAAAGTTGTAGAACTGACTATCAGTCATGCTTAGAACTATCCTGCAAAGTATGTATTATTCTTCTATGTGCTTTTGCTTAATAACTACATTTAATGTAGATAACAATGAATTCAGTATTTTGCAGAACCTTCCATTGGCCTGAAATCATACCTGAATCTTTTCATTTTCTTGATTTCAATAGCTTTACATTGCCTTAAACTTTTTATAATTAAGGTTAAAAGTGGCCTTCAAATCATTAGACTTGGTCTAAATTAAATTACCTTAGGATGAGTAGAGGGTGTTAAAATTTTAAATAATTACTATATAAATAGTAATTTTGTTCAACTGTTTGAATCCTAGGAGAGAGAAGAACTTACCCTGAGGAACGAATGCCTCTACCAGCTCCTTCACTAAGCCACCAGCCACCTCCAGCTCCACGGGTTGAGAAGAAGCCCGAATCTAAGAATGTAGATGATATTCTGAAACCACCTGGCCGAGAGAGCAGACCTGAGAGAGTGAGTCTTAAGAAGTTGACTTGATTTCTTGCAAATTAGAAGCTTGATAAGAAATCTTTTAAAGATCCTGAACACAAAGTCCCTACTTTCTGTAACATAGTACTAATATCAGAGTCAAGGCATCTTACCATCTCCAAGTCATCATACAATTGAAATCTCGTAAGTTGCCTACACTATTGAATATCTTAAGAAGGTAAATCTTAATTGCTTGGCAAAAAAGTTGTTGAAAACTTTAAAAAATAATTCATTAGAGCGCAATTCATTGCATTGTGAAGAGGGGAGAAGTGGCTTTGGTTTTATTGTATGTGGGACAAAAAGAGAACTAGGAGAGTTGATATTTTAGACTTATTTTCCTAGTGCCCTCCAACTGTATATATTCTTAAATTTGTCTTATATTTAAAAATAATTAAACTCTAAATAAACTGGCACCTGGAGATTTCAGCCAGATATTTTAATTCCATACATATATAATTGATGGGGCATTGTTAACTATAAGATCTCATTGCAAAAAAATATCCTCCCTGAGTGATTTTTTTTTTTGTCCTTTGTGTTTCAGATTGTTGTTATAATGAGAGGATTGCCTGGGAGTGGAAAGACACATGTTGCAAAACTTATTCGAGTGAGTATGGAAAAGCCAAATAATCAGTTGCTTTTGTTAGTCACTTGTCTTCTTAGCAGCATGATACCAATATAGGTGTCTCCCATATGATCCATTCTAGTCGGCCCATGTAGTAGATGCTGTCCTATACAAATTTTTGATTGACAGAGACAAATATTTTTTACCTTGGATTGATTTGAAACCACTAGAAGATTGTATGTTATTTAGTCAGTATAGGGAAGTTTGATATGACCATTCATTAATTTAGCCCATTAATCAATTTAGGTTAATTTTCTTTAACCTCCTTGACTATATGATTCTTAGGATAAAGAGGTAGAATTTGGAGGACCTGCACCCAGAGTTCTAAGTCTTGATGATTATTTCATCACTGAAGTGGAAAAAGAAGAAAAAGATCCAGATTCTGGAAAGAAAGTGAAAAAGAAGGTATGGTATATTCCTCTCGGTTAATGGTTTGTTAATGGTATTTAAAGGAAAACATTTCCTGAGAGAGATGTGGCTTTTTTGAAGATAAGAAAAACCTATCTTTTTTCTGAACACAACTGTTAGTACTCAGGGTATGAAAGAAAGACTACAAAGTTATCTCTATCCAGATACTAACCAATTTTTGCTTTTGCTAACTCTAGATTTCTTTTGGGGGATTTTAGGTAATGGAATATGAATACGAAGCTGAGATGGAGGAGACCTACCGCACCAGCATGTTTAAAACCTTCAAAAAGACTCTGGATGATGGCTTTTTCCCCTTCATCATTTTGGATGCCATCAATGACAGAGTTAGACATTTTGACCAGTTTTGGAGTGCAGCAAAAACCAAGGGTTTTGAGGTATAAACTTAAGTATTTTAAAGCACTTTGAGTTGTCCTGTAAGTTTGTATTTGTTTGCCTAATTTGCATTCATTCTTACTTAGGTGTATTTGGCTGAAATGAGTGCAGATAACCAGACTTGTGGCAAGAGAAATATTCATGGAAGAAAGCTTAAAGAAATAAACAAGGTGATTTTCAGAAACATAGAATCATGGAGTATCCTGAACTTCATTTTGTCTATAGCACCATTTTGTTTAGAAATTCTTGTTAATCCCATTTTCTTTCAGAATATCTTTTCTCCTTTTAAATGTTTCTTTTCCTTAGTATATAACTGAAAGATATGGTGTAGCTGTTTTTGGAACTGGCCTGTTAGACTTCATGGTATTAATTAAATTTGCCTTGAATGCTCACTTGGTCTTTGAGAAATTTCCAGAGATAACTTGACCTCTTGAATCTCTCAATAGATGGCTGATCACTGGGAAACTGCACCTCGTCACATGATGCGTCTGGACATTCGTTCTTTGCTGCAAGATGCTGCTATTGAAGAGGTGAGTACCCTTTGATTTGAGTACCCTTTGAATGCAGTGCAAAAGTAACTTTTTTACCACCTTTTGACTCTGAAATATTTTAAACCTACAGAAAAGTTGCATGAATAATATAATGAACACTTGAACACCTTTAATCAAGATTGACCAGTTGTTAATATTTTGCCTTTTCTCTTTACTAGGTACATATACATTATGATGATGATGATGATTACTATTAGCATTATTATTGTGGAACCATTTGAGAGTTAAGTTGCAGATCTCATAACTTTTTACCTCTAGACACTTCACATATCTTCCTAAGAACAAGGAAGTTCTCTTATAAAACTAGAAGTCAATTGTCAAATTCAGGAAATTTAATATTGATGCAATACTATATTAAATAATAAACTTCCTGAATTAAATTTCCTAAATTCTCTCATATACATTCCATATTCAGATTTCACCAATGTCCCCAAAATGTGCTTTATAGCAATTTTTATTTAATCTAGGATCTAACCCTTTAATCTAAAACAGTTTCTCAGCCTCTTTTCATTGTCAGGAAAGACAAAGAATGTTTGAAAAGTATAGGCCATTTGTTTTGTAGAATGCCCCTCAGTTCAAGTTTGACTGATTATTTTCTACATGATTAGGTGTAGGTTAAACATTAGCAGGAATACTACATAACTAATATTGTATCCTCAGTGCGTCACATCAGGAGCCATATGATACCAATTTATCTCATTATTGGTGATTTAAACATTACTTTGAGGCTGTTTAAATATCCCATTTCCCAATAAATTTTCACCCACCAAAAATTTTTTGTTTCAGTTATTAATTTGGTGGAAGCTTATCTTTATCACAGAAAGGGAGAGATTTTGTGTTTTAATTAATTGTGTCCTTCTGTTTCCTTTGATGACCTCCTTATGTTGTTGTCATTGTTGTCAATGTTGTCATTGTTTTTCACCTCCCTGCCACTCTTCAACCCATTTCCTTTTGGCTTCTGTCCCCACCACTCTCCAGAAACTCTCACCAATAATTTACACAATAATCTATCTATCCTAGACCTTATTTTCATTCTGCACTGATAATCTTTTTAGTAGTTTTAATTGCCACTTACATGCCCTTAATATTAAATTGTAAAGACTGGAGTAAATTATGTCAAACTTTTAACAATAATTATATCTGAGTGGAGGAATTAGGAGTGATTTTTGTGATTCTTCTTTCTACCTTTATTTTCTGAATTCTTTACGAAAAACATATATTACTTTAGTATACCTCAAACACAATATATCCAAAATTTAATTCATTGAAACCTGTTCTTTCAGTATTCGGCAGTTTTAACTCTGACTACCAGCCAATCACTTGGTTGCTGAAACCAGTAATCTGGGAGTTATCCTTGACTCTTCATTCCCCCTTATTCTGGCGTGTAATACTATCCCACTACCATTAGTCAGTATACAAGGTTTGCCAATTTTACCTTATCAGTACTTTTCTAATTCATGTATTCTCTGTTCCTGTTGCTGCCATTCTGAGTTTTCCAAGCTACTATCATCTTACTTTACACTATACTCTTTCTCACACTTTGAAATTTGAAACACATAAATATTTTACCTGATTGAAAGAATAATTTTTAAAAGTATTAAAAAGAAATCCTAGTAATCCATAGGCATTCAAAACAGTAGAACATCTACTTAGAGCAGAGCATTTTTGAACTCCATAGGGAGTTAGAAAGATAGATATCCCGAGAAAATTAAAGGCAAGAATATTGTTCTCTCTTTTACTAGCTCTGTTTCAAAATTTAGGGTTTTAAAAAGACAATGAGTCTGCTGTCTTACTTTTGGAAACTGTGCTCACTGGAGATCTCATTGAGGGAGTCAGCATTTTCCTAAGTACGTTTTCCTAAATTAACTCAAATTTTTTTTTTTTTTTTTTTTTTTTAATTATTGGGGTGGTGTAGGTAGAGATGGAAGATTTTGATGCAAATATTGAGGAACAGAAAGAAGAAAAGAAAGATGCAGAGGAAGAGGAAAACGAACTGGTAGGAGACAGAACAACCACTTTGAACAAAGTGTCTCTTTATTAAAATTCTTAAGAAGGGTGTTGTTTTAAATTCAGATCTGTGGTCAGATTATTACTGTTTTGAATATTCATCTTAATGATAAAAATTTCCATACTCATCTTCAAGACTTTTGGATACTTTTGTTTTTCCCTAGACCAAAAAAAATCCCTCTACTGTGTTGTTGCAAGAAAATTTTAAGAGTACTGAGAAACTTACCCTTGTATGTTTCTCATCTTTTTTGTGGGTGGTTTTAGGGGAGTTTACTTACCAAGAAAATTGGTTACATATGAAAGGACATTCTTACATTCCAGCAGGTATGTGGTGCAGCTTACCCAACATATGTATAATTGTTTCTTCTTTGCTACAAGACCTCAGATTTGAGTTTCTGTCAACTGATGCAGAAGAACTGTTACTGAATGAGAAGGCAGAGGGTTGCCACTTACTGCTGGATTTATTCTTCTGCATTTTATCCTATTAATTGATGGGGAAATTATTTGACTGTGTAGGCAATGGATTTTGCACAGGCTGATTAGAGGCTTACATAGTGTGAGTTTAGAGTTCCCGTGTACCTACTGTAAATGCTTTTTATATCACACCTTTGTAGAGATGTTTGACTTACCCTGTCATTCAAGAATATGCGACCTATAGAGTTATGTTGACTTTTCAGTGTTTGCTAATGAGGTACAGACACCTACAAGTGTTGCTTCTTAAAGTATTCAGTTTAATACCTCAACCCTTGCTGAAGCTACTTCTCATACTCTTCTGAAAATGTACAAAGTGAGATCTCTTAATTCCTACCCCTTAAAGTATACAGTGGTCCCATCAAACCCATGTGAAATAGAGGGCTCTTAATAAAACTTTGTGTTTATGTAGACATGGTGTTAACCGCTACATGCCTAGATTTCAAGTATGGATTAAAAAATAAGCTTTAAAGTTAATGGCATTTGAGTCTCAGTATGTTTTTTTTTTTTTTTTTAATAAATTCTATTTTTCTTAATTAAGTTGTATTTTGACATATGAACTAAAATGTAGGCAGGAAATTCACGTAAAGGTCCATGCTGTTCTGGAATATAGCTAATGACCTCTTTAAGTATTTGCAGTGTATGTACTAGAAAGTTATCATGTGGAGTCTATAAAACTTTAGCTTTCTGAAGCTCCGTCTTCCTTTTGTGGAGATTTCACTTGAGGATATGGTTCATAACATAAGACTTTTAATTGAATGTCCTATTTTTAAAAATGAAACACACTTTATTACTGTATTTTTACATCAGAGACATGGCAAGGGAGCCTTAAAACTCTGCCCTGCTGGACTATCTCTTCTATTTCCAAATGGACTCTATTTCAAGTGAGCAGTGGGAGGACAATAAAGTTTTAGGGACTATCATGGTGGTTCCAGCAGGGGGAAATTAATATACTTGTTTTGCTCATCTTTTTGTTATAAAACTTCTCTTAACCCATTCAAAGGTGGAGAATCCAGATCTTCTACTATTGGGGTCTATGCCAAGAGTAAAAGATTCTTGGAGAATTTTAACCAAAGGATTAAAAGCAAGTCTCATGTCATTCAGACCATTTTAATGAAATTCTTGGTAAACTGCATTTTCTACTCTGTACTGATTAAAACAGCTGGGTGAAATCCAAACTTTTCTTGGTAAAAAGAGTCCTTTTTGGTGAATCATTGGTATGATATTTGCCCTCTTTAGTGTTTCAATGAACCTAGTGGATATGACTCAGCTTATAAGTATATTATTCTAGTGATGCTTAATATTTTCAGATGAATTTTGATATGTAATTCGTACACATTTCATCGGTACTTAACTTTTAGCACCATCACTTCAGCATAGCTTTGTCTTGGATTCTTCTAAAAATTTATTTGAAAAAGATGGTGTAAGTTATAACCTGAAATGCTATCTAGTAAGTTGAAATTGGATTATTTGTTCTGGCTTAATGACTACAAATGTATAAAATATGTAGGTTTCTTGGAAGGATGAATGATGCTCTAGTACACTCTTACACAGAAGCTATTGTCATGAAGTCTTCAAAATACTTTCCAACTTACCTGTGTGTCAGTCTGTTCTATGAACTTGAACATTCCCAACAGTAGAAAGTCTTAAAAGAAGATGCTGACACCTTTGATCAATTAGTCCAATGTAATAAGTCCTAATATTAAAGTTTCTGTATATTAGGGACTAATAGAAAAGAGTTCAGATGAAGGAAAAGGGGAGCCATGATAAATCACAAGGAAAAGGCATACATTTACTAGGTGAATGAACTGAAAGAATTACTACATAGTTAAATAGATTGGGAAATTTGAAGATTTTATGAGAGTTTGAAAAAAGACCATCCTGTTATTTTTTTAAATGTAAGATGTAAGTTGCCTGTGGAGATACCTGGTTTTTCATATAATAGGAAACGTAATTTTTAAAAACATCAGAAACAATGACCTAGTTTCCACCTGATGAAAGAGAAGTGGCTCTGAGGTTGATTCAGTCAAATTAGCCTTTTTAAGATCTAACTGGTAAATAGATTGAGTCTTTTAAAAATGAAGTTGAACTTTGTAGTTGGTTTCAGTGATACCAGGTTTTCTCCTTTCTTTTGAGTATTGAAAGTTATAGTGGAATATAAAGTAACTGTTTTGCAGAACACTTTTTGGATTTCATGGCTATCACTTGAGAATAGCAGTAGCATTTAGAAAATAACCTAGCTAGTTTTATAAATCCTATACTGCTCTGAATGATATTTCTATTAGTCCAGTAACTACCTGTACATTCTTATATTTGCTAAACAGCTGTTGTTCAGACTACATTTGTGAGTCCTGAACTGTAGCTGCCTCAAAGCGCCTTCATGATACTATTCTGAAGTGACTACTCTGAAATCTGGGCAGTCAAGTTTGGTGAATTTGGTAATTCAGTTTCTTCAAATATAATGAGACTGTGCTTTCCCTAAGGATATGTTTATAACTAGTGAATGGAAAATGAATCCATTCCCAGTTTTAATGCTTTTCCAGTCAAAAGTGATATGCATGTATGTGTCTCTTTCTAACCCTTCGAGCTTCTCTCTGTGTACAATTTAGGGTTACATTCCGAAAAGCAAATGGGAGATGGACACATCTGAGGCAAAGCTAGGTGGGTATTTTATTTTTCCTGTTTTTATATGTGATACCTGGTGGTAATGGTAATAGATCTTTCTGCTGTAAGAATAGCAAATTTCCAAAGTCTCTGCTTAAAACCAAGATTTTTGGCCTACCTTATATTCTCAGTCTATTTTGCTAGCCTCTGGCTTAACTGTAGTTACATCTTGTGACAGAGAGTGAAGAGTATTAAAAAAACAAAACAAAAAAAAACCCTGCTTTTAATACTGTTTTAACTTTTTTGAGTAAGTTTTTAGAGTAAATGGAAATACATGATAAATGTAACAAAATAATTTCACTTCTAAAATCCATTCTTTTATATAAATCAGAAATGTTGGGGCTGATGAGATTTCTGCTTTTTTAAAAACTGTTTAACTGCAGTCCAAAGTTGAACCTGATGATGAATACTTTGGATAATAATAAATATTAAAGTCAGAAATAATTAAAAGGCAAATTATTTTCCTTGTATAATAAATTAGAGTTTCTCGGTAGGGGATAGGTAGCTATAAAAATCCTAGTAGTTTTTGAGGAGTCTTCTTTATAAGATTCCATTTAAATTTTCCTTCAAGTTCTCTTTAGTGTAGTGCCAGATTATGAGGTAAACCTGGTTAAAATGATTATCTAAATAAAAAATTGGAGTTGCTTTATGTGAGGTTATCTGTCAAGCAGAAAATCATTTGTATCCAATAGATTTTCTTCCAGTATTTCATGATGATAAAACAAAATGTTTTTTTCAGTGAATTTTTGACCTCACTTAAAGAGAGCTAGTTAAGATTCTGATTAAAGTATATTAATAAAAACCTAAGAAAATGTGGTAAGGACTTTTTGAGAAGATCGGTCTTATTGATATATAAAGTATGACTGTCAATCTCTGCATTTCTCTTCCTGATATGCTGGTACTCCAAAACAGAAGTAACCATCTAAATATCTTAAATTCATAGAACAAATTTGAGTCATTTAGCAGCTTCACTGCTAGGCCATTGTCTGTGTTTTTGACATGGGAAGAGTGCATTTTACATACTATTGAATAGGCTATGCTTTTTGCCCAGCTGATCCTGTTAACAGTTGTTGTTGACCAGATCCTATGTTAAAAGATAGTTCCATAAACTATAGTATTAGTGTATTACTTGGATAGGTGTTTTGTTGTAAAGTTAACCAAGTATATGTCATGTGACAATTATATGTGGTTACTGATATATTCTTCTACTATTTTTCCCTCTGTGGGACATCTTGATAATATATAACTGTCTTCTTCCCTTTACCTGTAAAGCACTTATAAGTGTTTAAATGCAATTAAATATGTAGGAGAATAATCAATCACAAATGATTCTTTAGACCTGCTTATTTTGACTTGAGATTTTGTCTGTATTAAGTTTTGTACTTTTAAATTGATCTATAAGTCTGTAAGATTATTTCTTTCTTTTCTGGTTCTCTAAATAGTAATTATCTTTTGGGGCAAAGAGAGATCATAAATAAAGGTAGACAAGATGATTGTAAAAGTAATAGATATTTTAGCCAAGCATATGATCTTCAAAGGCTTTCTGTAATATATGATCTGAGATAATGCTTTTTGAAACTTGAGCTAGTCCATTTTCAACTTTTCTTTTATAGTTTCTAAAGAGAAGGGAAAATGGAATTTAGTTTAATATGGTATTAAACTTGGTATTGATTTCTGGAGTAAATTCTGACCCACCATTTGCTTCTCGGAAAACATATTTTATACAAATTCAGTCAATTTTAAAGACAAAGTTAAGACAGTGATTTCCAGGAATGGATTTATTAAATAAACTGCTTCAGTTAACTTCAGTTAAAAGTACTGAAGATCTGGTAATGAATCTAGAAAATAAATTCTAACATGTTTTCAGTTGGGTTTTTGTTTTTAACGAGAGTGATGATGATATTTTGTATAATTATTTTCATCTTGCACCTCTGTATTATCTTAAGAATGAATCCACTTATGGAGGAAGGCAAATTGAATGGGGACATTCTTGGAAGTGTTTGCTTCTTTGAGGTTGGTCCATGGAGCCAGCTGAAAGAAAATTCTCTAAAAATGAGGATTTTGCATCTGCGAATTAGCCTATTTTGCCTTCCTTATAAAATAGCAAATTTAATATGTTTGATTACCAGATACTGTTTATTTTTCTGAGTACTTTATTGACATTCTTAAATTATTCTTGGTAATTATTCTTGGTATGTGGGTGGAAACATACTAAGTTGTAGCATTGTCATACAATGAGCCAGAAGAAGAGCTGAATCTGAAACAGAGAAATTTTATTCACAAGTGGGTCTGTCAGTGAGAAAATACTCACTTAACTAGTCTTTTAAGTAGCTGGTTAAATCTCATTGCTGACTTCTTGATCTGTGCTCATTAGGTACAATATAAAATTCAGCCTGCATTTTGACTATTAAGCTGGAATTTGTGTAATGTTAGAACAGTTCAGAACAGGCCTTGCATTTCACCTGGCCTCAGTGTAATGGAGTAGTTTGAAGGCTGCCTTTTGCCTACTTTCAGTCGCACCTGGCTGGCTCCTGCCCAGCTGGGACACTAGCATCCTAATATAAGGGTAGGTGTTACAGGTCACAACAGATGCTGGGATTCAGCTTCAAAGCTACTTAAATTCCAGTGACACGATTTTAGTTTCTCAAACTGTGAGGACTGGAATATTTGAGGCTGCTATCATCCTAATTTTGTTTTTTCCACATCAAATACTTTCACTTTTCTCATCTCAGCGTCATTTGCCTATGCTCATGAGTTGTTATGTATTGGTCTTCTACATATCAGACAGATTCATCTCTTCCCAGTTGAAGTGTAGTTATTATTTGTATAGGCAAATAATCCTTGTATGTTCACCTTGAACAGATTTTCGGAAGTATCATTTACATGTAGAAAATACGTAGTTGCATCACTGAAGAATTTTTCTGTTGTGTTATAATGATAAATACTGTTTTGAAGATGTGAAATTCTGTGACCTGCCAAGTTGGATATATAAAACTTCATTTTCATCTTAAAACTACATCTTTTGAAACTCAGACCTCTGAAAATCATTAGTATGAGTGTACTGGACACAAGTCTTCCTTCTGTAATTAACACCCCAGATTCCTCTTCCCTCACCTTGTGCCCTACATCTGTGCATTTGGGTTTCCAAGATGCCATGTGGAAGAGGTGTGAGCCTTTCTTCATCCCCAACAAGAAAACGTTAAATATGTTGTGCACAATAAAATTTCAAATTAAACATTTTAAACAAGAGTGCTTATACTAGAAATACATGCTCTTCTGAACTTCCATCTTGCAAATATGGAACTCCTGATCTGTAACTCCTGTCATATACCAAGTATATGAGGAAAAGTTCTTTTAGTTTCATCCTGACCTTTCTGCATTGCTGCCTGACCATGGTCTATTCTTGGAATTGAAATTTTTCCTTTGAAGTATGTTAATGTCAAAGCTGATCTTATGAAGTGTGAAAATCCTTTGAGGTGTATTTAATAATAAGTGTGTTGAACTTTCTACTCTTCTGGTAATACTGTACACTGTTGAACTGAGAACAGTTTTATTGCTTATGGGGCTTTGTTAGTTTTCTAATACCATAACCTATGACCATGTGCAGTCAAGGGGTAACTTCTTTAAGATCCTGTGTGTTATGGCCTGTCACGTACAAGTAGATAGAGCTGTTTAGTACAGCATGTGATTTATAGATGAGATTTAAGACTGTTTCTTTTGAACCCTTCCATGTTAAAATTTTACTAAAGTGAGATGATAAAGTTTTCTTGAGTTTTGTAAAGTTATGATAGTTTGCCTTACTGATTTTTCAATTATATTGCTTCGGGATGGGGGCGGGGGTGGGGTGGGATGGTTAGGAAATAAAAGCTTTGCCAAGTATGCAAAATCTCACCAGTGTTTGAAGCCCATATGGTATGGATACAATTAAGATATGTGGATATATGTGAAAGTCTCCTGTGTGAGGTATAACCCTCCCTCCTGTCACTGCTTCTAGTGCACTTCTCTTTTTATATCAAGGTCTCTCCAACTTGGAGCCTAAAATACTTCTATTATATATACTCTGTACAATGTATGGAGTTCAAAAAGTGTGGTTATTACATTTCTGAAGTTTTTAGGCTTTCCTTTATCTGTTTAATAATAGTATGTTTCTATAACTTCTGATGTATATATATAACTTATATTCCATATAGAGTAATCAAAATGAGTATTAACAACCAATAAAAAAGCAACACATTTTCATTGCATGTACTTCTTGAAAACACTTAAGCTCATAGCTCATAATTTCTGAATCAGCAATCCCTGTTCATTTAATTGATTATACTTTTTTGCCCTTGGGAAAGCCTAGCCCTCTCAAATTGAGGGTTCAGAAAGAAAATTCAGATCTGGTCACTTTGGCTGACTAGCCTTTAGCCTCAGAATGGTCAACAGAACAACCAAAGAAAGTGGTGATCTTGTACAGTCACCTTATTCATAAACATTAACTCATGGTGAACTGTCTCATAAGCAGCCAAAATTCCAGGATTCTTTTTCAATAGAAACTGTTCGTCTAAAACCTTCTTAAACATTAACTTGGCTCATTGTATTCTTGGTACTACCTGCTTTTCAAATGACACAGTATCACACATGATTGCAAGTCAAATGGATGGTGTTAATACTGTGTTTAAAAAGAAAAAAGAGTGGAAGAAATTACCCTTAGAAAAGCCCAACTTTGCATTTTCCTTCAGAACGTGCAGGCTGAAGTGTTGTGCTCTGGTGGATGGGGGGACAAGGAGGCCGGGAGAAAAATGTCTTTTCTTGCTTTTGCCCATATTTGTTACTTAAACCAGCATCATAATGGCTTCCAGTATGAACACTAAATAAACAGTGGAAATTGCACAGAACTCGATATTATCTCAGTCAAGAAGATAACTTGGATCTGCAGTGATGCTGCTCTCCAAAATGTGGATGTGTCCTCTGAAAGTGTTCCAGCCTTCTTTTCCCTTGTTTGTGTGTTTTGTACAAACTCACACTCTTCCTTAATGCTACGGCTCTGTGTTTGTCCCTCAGACAAGTTGGATGGCTTGAGGACTGGTACAAAAAGGAAACGTGACTGGGAGGCGATTGCCAGCAGAATGGAGGATTATCTTCAGCTCCCTGATGATTATGATACTCGTGCTTCTGAGCCTGGGAAGAAGAGGGTAAGAGACTTTGCCAATAACTGCCAACAGATGAAGGGCCCGTTTAGGCATTGGTTTTAGGAAGTTATAGGCAGAAAATCATATGAACACTCTTTTTAGAGTGATTTAGGGAGAGCAGGTGTAGCTCAGTGGTTGAGCGCCTGCTTTGCATGTACAAGGTCCTGGGTTCAATCCCTGGTACCTCCTAAAAAAAAAAAAAAGTGATTTAGTTTATACTGTATCATACTCCAGATACTATATCAGATACTATACTATATCTTTAGTATATACTGTATATCCTGATTCTAAAAGAGGAATCAAACCTCACAAATTATCAGATCAATATGTACACATTATTTTAAAAATGGAGAACAAAACCTCACATGGCTAGCTTGTTGACAATCTTAGAGGAGTTGGAAGTGGTCACTTGTGTGCCCTTTTGTCATGGCATAAAAGAGCCAGATTCAGAGTAGGGTATTGAGGAAATTCTGCAGGATTTCTTAATGGATTAGCTGTGAATGGACTCAAGGGTGACTCCTAGCAGTTCTGACCATTAGCACTCCATGTATGTGGTACCATTTACTGAGGTAGAGAACATTGGGGAGAATTAGGTTTGAGAGTGAAAAATTAGAAGTTCAGTTTGGGACCAATTAAATAAATGTAAGTAAAGATGTCACATTTTCTGTTGGATTTACTAGTTATGAAACTTGTGGGAGAGATTAGACTGAAATAATAAATTTGGAAGTTCTTAGCATGTCAATAGTATTTAAAATCTTGGGACTGAATGTCTTACCCAAGGACAAAGTATAAGTAGAAAAAAAGAATAATAAAAATAGGACTAAGACTCCAAAATTTAGAAGTTCAGGTAGAGGCAAGTGTTTCAAGAAGGAAAGAGAATCCAGTTGTTAAATGATGCAGAGAAGACAAGTAAGTTGAGAACAGGGAAATGGTCATTAAATTGGCAATATGGAGATGGTTGATTGTAGTTTTCAATGAGAGATGAGCAGTGGAAGCCAGTTTGGAGTAGATTGAGGAATGATTAGAAAATGAAGTCCAGACAGCAAATGTGGACAACTGTTTGGAGAAGTGTTGCTATGAAAGAGAGCAAAGAAATGAAGCCAGGATGTTGGATGGGTCTTCCACACAGATGTCGTATTCAATTAAAGTGATAAACATGTCTATCCTTTAAAATAAAGCAAAAAGGATCATATTATATATATATTTGCACTGTTCTGCAGAAGTGTTTTTGTTTTTTGTTTTTTCAGCCAGTCTCTTGATCTTTCTATTAAGTGTGTACAAGATCTACTGATTCTTTTTAAGTGGCTGCCCAGTGTACCACTGTTTGGTTGTACCATCATTTATTTAACCAGTCCCTTGTTGATGAATGCTTATGTTATTTCCATTTTATTGCTAATATAAATACTGTGGTGAATGTCATGGTGCATATGTCTTGGCATATTTTGGCAAATGTATCCCTGACTGAATTTTAGCACTAAAGCTGCAGGGTCATAGAATATATGATTTATCATTCTGACAGATATTATAAAATTGTTTTCAAAAAAGATTGCACCTATTTTACACCACATGTAAGTCAATGCCTGTTTTATACACTTGCACCAGCAATGGTATTATCAAACTTTTAAACTTTTTACCAATCTGATATTTGGAAGGAAAAAAAAAAAGTATCTCATTTTGTATTTCTTTAATTAGAAGGAGATTGAGGGGGTCGGATGTAGCTCAACGGGTTGGGCGTCCGTCTCCCATATGGAGGGACCCGGGTTCGATCCCCGGGACCTCTGGTAAAAAAAAAAAAAAAAAGAAGAAGGAGATTGAGTATCATTTCTTTAAATTTCTTTTTCTAGGAATTTCTTCAGTGGTTGAATATTAAAAGAATATCTTTAAAAACGTTATTGTGGTATCATATACACTATAGTATTTTAACCACTTTGAAATATACAAGTCACTGGTATTAATTACATTCACAATGTTGTGCTACCATCACCACCATCTGTTACCAAACTTTTCTGCCACCCCAAACTGAAACTCTACTCTTAAACAGTAACTCCCCATTCTCCCTCCACCCACTTCTGTCCCTAGTAACCTGTAATCTACTTTGTCTCTATGAATTTACATATTCTAGTTATTTCATATAAGTGAGTTATATTTTTCCTTTTGTGTCTGACTTACTTTATTCAACATGATGTCTTCAAAGTTCATCCATTTTATAGCATGTATTAGAGCTTCATTTTTATGACTGAATAATATATTCCATTGTATGTATATACCACATTTTGTTTATCCATCCGTGTTGATGGACTTGGGTTGTTCTTACCTTTTAGCTATTGTGAATAATGCTGCTATGAACTTTGGTGTGCAAATGTCTGTTCAAGTCCATGCTTTCAGTTCTTTGGGGTATATACCTAGAAGAGGAATTGCCAGGTCATTTGGTAATTCTATCCTTAACTTTCTGAGGAACCACCAAAGTGTTTTCCACTGTGGCTGCACTATTTTACTTTCCTACCAGCAATGCACAAGGGGTTCCCATTTTTCTGCATCCTCACCAACACTTATTTTCTGGGTTGTTTTTTTTTTGTTGTTGTTGTTGTTTCGTTTTGTTTTTTTAATAATAGCCATCCTACTGGTTGTGAAGTGGTATTTCATTGTTGTTTTGATTTGCATTTCCCTAATGGCTAATGCTATTAGCATTTTTTTCATGTGCTTATTGGCCATTTGTATATCTTTGCAGAAACATCTATTCAAGTCCTTTGCCCATTTTTAAATTGGGTTATTTGTCTTTTTGTTATTGAGTTGTGGGATTTCTTTATATATTCTGGGTATTAAACCCTTATAAGATGTAAAGTTTCTAAATATTTTCTCCCAGTCTGTAGGTTGTCTTTTCCCTTTAAAGAACATTTTATTGTAAGAGCATAAATATGCCAGTAAAACTTCATTACAGTGCATACCATTACAAAGATTTCTGGGTTTCAAAGTCCTTCAAATACTGTAGATGGTCTGTAAGCCCTCCCTCATCTATATGGCTTGAAGAGATGGGAAAGGGAGGTCCTACTAGTGGCCCTCCCCATGTGCCCAGCTCCACCCAGGGACTACTTGTATTGATATCTCTTATTTCAGTTTTTAAGACTGGTGCTTTAAATAGCAGTAGCTCTAATTTGGGAATAATTTAATATGGATCTGTTATCAATGAATAATCTAGAATGAAGTATTTTTTTCAGGTTTGTTTTTTCTCACATAGCTATCACTCTCTTCAATAAAGAGTATGTGACCCCATGCAGTTTACCTTGTAAGTTGAGTTGGACAAAGATAGCTGAGGTGTATATTTCCTAGTGGGTTTTTTTGTTTTGTTTTGTTTTTTCTTTTGACTTACCAGGGCCTGGGATTGAACCCAGGACCTTGTATGTGGAAATCTGGGATTTAACCACTGAGCCACATCAGCTCCCTTGAGTTGGTTTTTTCGGTTTGTTTGCTTGTAGTTTGTTTTTTTGTTTTGTTTTTAGGAGGCACTGGGAACTAAACCTGGGACCTCCCATGTGGGAAGCAGGCACTCAACTGCTTGAGCCACGTCCACTCCCCCTAGGTCTTTTTTTAAAGTTTCACTAGCTTGGTTAGGTATAAAATAGTAGCATGTTATAAATTTCAATGAAAGTACCTCTAGGAAGATTAGGAGGTATGCTGAAATTCAAGAAGCCATTTCTAGCTGAAAATAATTTATTCCACTCCTTATATTTATAGTATTTTGGTAATCATTCAGTCATTCTACATTAAATGTCCATGTATCAACATTATGGATAAGGCCTCTCAAGGAGCTGACCTCTATTGGAGGAGTCCAACACATAAATAAATAATTTTCCAACATCAGTCTTTCTTAGAGATGTGAACAAAATGCATTGATTTCCAAAATATTTTAATTCCAACTTTAAAATTTTGGGCAGTGATACTAAAACATAGTGCTTCTTTAATAAATAACTATATATTTTTTCTTCTGATCCCATTTTTTTAAAAAGATTTATTTTATTTATTCCTTCCCCCCTTGCTGCCTGTGCTCGCTTTCTGCTTGCTGTGTCCCGTTCACTGCACGTTTTTCTGTGTCTGTTTCCCTTTGTTGTGTCATCTTGCTGTGCTAGCTCTCTGTGGGTGTGGGCTGTCAGCTCTCTGTGGGCGCAGGCCGTCAGCTCTCCATAGGTGCAGGTCAGCTTGCCTTCACCAGGAGGCCCTGTGAATCAAACCCATGGCCTCCCATAACGTAGACGGGAGCCCATTCGCTTGAGCCACATCCACTTCCCTGATCTCATATTTTTTATTTTACGTGAATTTTAAAGACTTAGGGTTTAAAAGTTAGTTCTTAATTTATTTAAGACAAGATTGGTCAGTGTATTTAATTGTGTGCTAAGGATGGTCATGATTTAAATTTACCATGGACTGGTTACCTTTTCTTTGTTCAGTGGCTGCAATCTGTCTGTCCATCCATCTTCCCCCCTAACCATAGTCATCTTTCTTTAAGATGTGTAATCTTATCCCATGGAAACTGAGAGAGTGTGTATAAATCTATCAGAATGAATATATCAACATTAATGGACAGCAGGCCCAAGGATTTTTGTATCCAGAAGTCTGTATTACTTATTAGACTTTTTACTAAGGCCCACAAAGATAATCAAACCAAAGATTCTTCATACACTAAAAATCTGCTTTAAGAACAGTCAGGTTACCAAATTTTCCACTGCTATTACTCCATCTCTTTTTTTTTGCCAAGTGGTTGCTATTTACTTTATTACCAGTCTCATAAATGGCAGTAAGGAAGGTCAGTGTATCTCCGAGAGGAATAGCACATTTCCAGATCCCAAGTAAAGAGTATAGAGTTTCCGAGCTCTGGTTCCCTTTGCTTGTTGCAGATAATAAATCACAAGCCATATGTAAAATACAATCTCTGCAGACATTGGTGCCATACACTGCAAACCAACTGTTTCTTTTTTGAAATATTTGAACTTTACAGAATATGATCTATCTGTGTGTGTGTGTGTGTATATATTTTTTTTTGTGGGTAAAAATCAAAATTTTCACAATACATACCAATATTTGTAAAATGATATATAAATATATATGCATATATGTGCATTTGCTTACAAAAATTTTATTTATATGTATATAAATATATTTTAAGAGGTATTAGATTACCTAAAATATTACATGGAACCCACTGGGATTCCCATGTTACCCACCTCCCACACCTCCCACCACATCCCACACAAACATCTCCCACAAGTGTGGCCCACCACCCTCAATGGACTTACACATCCTGGGGCCTTGCCACCAACCATAGACCACAGTTCACATCGTAGACCACACTCTCTCCCACACAGTTCTGAGTGGTGTGTGCAGATCTATCTGTATATATTTTTTAATTTTATTAAATATATACAAAACTATATTTTTAGAAAATGAGAGTACTACTAGGAAAGATTTCTTATCTACATATTTATAGTTATAATCTTGCCATAAATGATGTCAGGTCAGTTTCTTAGTCTCTTTATCTCATCATGAGTGAAAGTAATAACACCAGCCCTTATTTTTTCTACCTCAGATTAAAAATTTTTTTTTTTTTTTAGTTTTTTTTTTGTTTGTTTGTTTGTTTGTTTTGTGTTTTTTTGTTTGTTTGTTTTTTACCGGGAGGTCCCAGGGATCGAACCCGGGTCCCTCCATATGGGAGACGGACGCCCAACCAGTTGAGCCACATCCGACCCTCCTCAGATTACATTTTAAGGAATATTTATTGTGTGGAGATAAATAAAACTCAGTCCTTGACCTAGGGTGTTTATAGTCTGTTAGGGAGGACAGACCCATAAATGGATAACTATAGTACAGTGTGGAGAGTCAAGTAGACTTGTTAAAAGTCCTGAAGTTACTCTAGGAAAAGAATGGTTATTTATTGGCAAAGGAAATTATCAGGGAAGGATGTCTAGACTCATACCATGTGGATGAAGTTAGGGAAAAGACTTTTCAGGAAGAGGAACTAGGATGTGCAAAGTTAGAGAGACATTAAATGGTCCAGTATACTCTGATAGCTAGAAATAATCTTATATTGCTTGTTTAAATGCTGTTAAGCACTGGCTAGAGATGCCGAAGGACAGTAGACAGGGGCCAGATCAAGAGGGACCTTGTGTGTTTGGACTCGATTCTGTAGATAGAGGAAGGATTTAAAGCAGATGAGAGTCATGACAGTGTATATTTTAGGAAGATCACTCTGGCAGACTGGATTGGAGCGGGTGAGATTGGACGCAGGAAGACTAGGAGGAAGTGCTTTGCTTCAGGTAAGAAATGAGGTCAGTGAACTAAAAGGAAGTGGCAGGGGAGATGGAGAGGATAGGACTGAGCTGAGAGTTGAACTTTTCAGGAGGAAGAAGGTTAGGACTTGGAGATTGACCAGAAGGTTTTCTTTAAAATATATGGCTTCTTCCAGTTCTTCTTGATTAATTTCTAATTGTTTAAACACCTGGTTTCAAATTAGTTATCCTACCGTGTAGACTATTCCAAAAGAGAAGAGCTCTTTACCTACTTATTTTTCCTAAAGCCCAGCCTAATGCTATGTTCTTTTTAGGTAAGATGGGCAGACCTGGAAGAAAAGAAGGACGCAGATAGGAAAAGGGCCATAGGTTTTGTTGTCGGACAGACTGATTGGGAGAAGATCACAGATGAAAGTGGTCACCTGGCTGAAAAAGCCCTCAATCGAACCAAATATATATGAGACTTAGTTTTTGAATGGAGTCGTTGTTCCTCCAAGGTAAGAGAACACAGTTATATAGTCTACTGTGTGGTTGCTTTGAAGGGTTTGAGATAAAGAAAACGGCATGCTTTGCTTAAAAATGCTTCTCTTCCCTGTATTATTTTCTGTCTCTAAAAGTAAGTATGAGCTGGTTGCTAACATTTATAATACAGGATATTAGAAAAGGAAGCAATTTTCTGCAACCTGGCCCCCTTATAAAATATAAGACTTGAGTAAAGTTTGGATTTTGTAAATTCGGGAGGGAGTGGAATGATGTGATACTAGGGTCTACTGAACTTTCTGCCTCTTCTTTCCTGGAATGACAGCCTTTTCTTTTCTTTCCAGGTGGTTCGCTTTGAGGTGATCTGAAGCCAGGGCCTCATGGAGCTTCGTTGTGTGTCACCTTGCTTCCATGTTTCAGTTCTTGTTTTGTTTCTACTGCTTTAGTTTTTTTAAAAGTTCTCCAGTGTCCCCAAGAGGTATTAGAATCTTGCTGTACTCGAGCAAGACATTAATTTTTTTCTTTTTAACTATTTTGGGGAGGGAGGGAGTGAAAGCTTAACTGCTGAACCCAGGTGGGGTCCACTGGAGGATTATGGCAGAAACTATTTCCTCCACTGTACAATGTCACAGATTATCTCTATCTTCATTGCTTTGTGGCTGTTTTTGTTTTTTACTGTATGTAACTGGTAGCTGATTGTACTAGGATTAAAAACAATAAACTTTCACGATAAAGCCAATGAGATTCATGGGCTATACAGTGTGGGCCCCATTCTCTTCTTTTGTTTTCCTGATTTTATTTTTAATGCTTTTTAAATATGATTGTCCTGATTACGTGTTAGCTGAACATGAAACTTCTTTTCCATTGAATTTTCATATAGCTCAATTATTCCATAGCATTTACTATAAACACAAGGTTCAGTGATATTCAAACATTCATCTTTATTTTATAGCTGATTTCTTTCTCTATCTTTGCATCTTGAAGACTGGTAGAGATCAATTCTAATATCCATCAGCTCCCTGAAGCATACCTGTGATATTTTATTTGGGTCATTTTCTTCTATTTGGGGAGGAGAGGGGTGTTCCTCTCTCTCTCTTCTTTCCACTTTCTCCCTTCATGCTGTGTTATGTCTTGGGTTTTCCCTGGCCTGGCTTTGAAGCCTGGTGATCAGAACTGATGTATTGCATGGAACTCAGGAGCTTATTGCCTTACTGCTGAACTTGAATTGTTGATTTTTAAAACAAGGTTGCAGGGAAGGAGCATGGAGATACATAGCCCTCTGGCATTGCAGCCTTGAAGCCAATCACGTTTTCAGGTTCTTGCCAGATGGCTCATTATTGAAAAGCATGGCCTTCTGCACAGAATTTCCTCTCATGTATAAGACCAGATGGAACCTAGAAACACACAAAACTGAAACCCAAACATCATTCCAATTTAAAAACAGAAAAGCAGCTCTTTTCCCTTTTTCATTCTGTAAAGAAGGCATGAAAGAAGGAGAAGAGCTTTCTTCCTCAAACAGCATTTCCATTTTATAATTCATCTCAGCAAGTTGTAAGTTTGTTTAAAAAAGACTTGAATATTTTGAAATGTTTTCTTTCGGGCTACAGACAAGAATCTTTTAGTTTTATGACCTACATTAAGTACTGTGTGAATAGAGGTATTCACTCAGCATTTTCTAGCATTTGGATCACATCATTTTGGGGTAAAGAATTTGAACTTATATTACAAAGACTAATTTAGTGGGAAATACTGACAACTTTCTGACTGTACTTTTATCTTCCCTGAAATTCTGATTAAATGTTAAAAGGCTTTAAACTTTAATTAGTCAATATTGAATGTATAACTTGCTACCTTAAATAATTTCTGTTTGTAGTATTTATAAGCTATTTCGTTTGCTTACTGGTTTACATATCTGGATCCATATCTGGATCTTTCTCAGTCATCTTTATTATGTTGAATGAAGAAGGTACATTGCAAGATAGCCAATGGAATTATTGTTTGTACAAAGACCCATTTACTAGTTAACCAAATCTACCCAAAAGTCTATTCTCATCAAAAACAAAACTCCCAAGATATATTCTCTAGTCCATAAGAAAATAGAGGCATATGCGTTCTTCTAGAGGAAGTTTTTCTTTAGTTGTCCTTAACCCTTTTACGTTCTGATCGACAGTATTCAGAATAACAATGAAACAGTGATTGGTAATCATCCATGAATCAACTTGAATGCATCATGTTTTCACCTGGCAGCCATGGCTTTGTGTCTGCTACAAGAGGGGACAGGGAAGAGTGAACAGAGTCAGAAATGGCCTGCTAGTTTTCAGAACATATAGATGTTAACACAACCTTAGGAGATGAAAATAGAGTGTTGCCTACCTTAGTAAACTGGTATAACAAATAACTTCAATAAAAGGAGATTAATGAAAAAGATATATTTAAAAGTCCAGGATTAGGCACCAAAATAAAGTAATGGAGATAGTCAATTGATCCATGACTTTGCTAGGCTATTATGTGACTGTTAAGAAATTCTTGGGGGGCAGGGGGGAGGATAAATAAATAAAATCTTAAAAAATAATAATAATAAATAAAAAATTCTTGCATTATCACTAGAAGTAAAATAGAATAGAAATTCCACAGATATCTTGGCAAAATTTGGTGTGGATAAGAAATGCTGGGACATCTCAAATATTTTGTTAAGAGACATATCACTTAGAAGGCAGAGGACCAAATTTGGATTCCATTTGTTAACATTTTATTTTTATTTTATTAACATCGTTCTTATCATCATAAAAAGTTGCTTGACATGTGTTTTTAAAATTTCGTTTTAATCACATTAGGTTTATTTATAAATCTTTTGTGATGTCTTATATCTTAATAGAAAACAGTCTGATATTGGGGAAAGTTCCTGATGTCTTTAATGTTTCAGATTTTTTAAAGTAAATTAAAAATTTTTCACTTTAGTGATTCAACTCTACTTGTAAACTCTCTGCAAGTAAGTTGGTAGACAAACCACAGGAATTTTTCCATGTGGGAATCATTTATTTAGGGTTAAGTTGGCATGTTTGAATATTTTAGTGACTGATTACAGAAATCAGAAGCCATTAATAATACAGAGTAGTCCATTTGTTTACACTTACTTGATTCACATAATTTTCTACAAGTTTGATTCAAATATCAATGATTAATCCAGAAGAAGTTAACTGACAGATAAAATCTTCAGTTTTATGAATGAAAAATTGATTGGGCAAACCAAAGTAGTTACCATCTCTTCTGGAGAACAAGTATTAAAATCTGAATTGGCTTGACCAAAAAATTCAGCTAAGGTTTTATTACTTTGGAGGGCCTCAGCTTTTGTGTTAATTATTTTATCCTGTTAAGCAAGTTTCAAGTATTTTTTAATATGTGTCTAGAGCCTAGATTACTCCTGGGTCTGTAAAAGCAGCAGATTCTCATCTACAAAGACCATACACCTGTTTCAAGCAGATTTTAGAGTTTTAATTCTGAACTACTGAAACTGAGATGAGTTTAAGCTGTAGAAGGAGAATAAGTCCTCATTTTTAAGTTTCAGCAGACCCTAGTACAAGTTCAGGCTTCTCTTGTAGAAGCTCTGCAATTTTAAGCAAGTCAGTCTATCTGAGCTTCAGTTTCCTCATCTATAAAATGAAAATAAGAAAGCACACTTATTAAAGGTTGTTGTGAAGATTAAATTGAGATAATGCATATTAATTGCTTGGCACAGTACCAGGTACAGTAATTGGCAGCTGTCATCACCATTTATTGCTTTTTTTTTCTTTCCCAAGGTACTGGGGACCAGGGATTGAACCTGGAACTCACATGTGGGAAGCCAGCGCTCAAAACTCTGAGCCACATCAGCTTCCCTGAGTTGGTTTTTAGTTTGTTTTTGCTTGTTGTTTGTTCTTGTTTTTTCTCAAGAGGCATCGGGAACCAAACCCATGACTTCTCCACACCCCCACCCCACCCCACCCCCCGTGTGGGAGGCGGGAGCTCAACCGCTTGAGCCAAATCTGCTCCCCTATTATTGCTCTTTAGCTTAATCTCACATACTCTTGAAATTCAAAACTTCCAACTGAGTTGAAGGTAATTTTCACTTTTCATAGTAAGCTACTTAGACTGAGCCATGCCATATGCAATAGTGCAGTGTGTTTGGGTTGGAAGAGTAATTGTTCAGAAGCATTTTCAGGTAACCAGGGACACTGATCTTCAGAATCAGTATGGGAGCTTAAGAGGCTTAGGTGCAGAGGTTGATTAATGAGTACCCAAATAGGCCAGTCTAAAAAAAAAAAAAAAAAAAAGTACCCACTGGGTGAGGAGTAGTAACAAAAAGCACTTACCAAACCATAGGTGTCAACAAAGGTGAGGGCACTGAAGTATTGATTTGCCATAATTTTCACATATTCAAAAAGAAAGTAATTTTATGAATAGGTAATATATTCATACATCATAAAATTCAGAAGGTTCAAGAGTGTATATCTTTAAAATATCCCTTCCATCCCAATCCCTTGCCTCTACTACCCCATCTGTAGAGGCAACCAGTGTTTTATGTTCTTTCAGAAAAATTCTATGGCTAAGCATTAAGTATACACATTTTCCCTATTGGACATTTTTTTTGTTTTAGTTTGGTTTGGTTTACCCAAATAATAGAATGCTACATATACCACCTTGGTTTTTTTCCCCTTAATGGTATGTTTTAGAGGTCATTCAGATCATATCTAGAACATTTCCATTCTCTCTCTCTCTTTCTCTTTGATTTTTCCAAAGGTACATTCTTACTTTAAGGGGGTTTATCAAGCAATTTTAGAAATTGCTTCAGCCATTTTTCTATTCATGGCATGGAATATATTCTCTCCCTCTCTCTCCCTCTCTGTCCCTCTCTTTCCCTCTGTCTCCTTCTCTCCCTCTCTCCCTCTATGCAATTTTACCACATGTGTAGGTAAACCCCCACTTTTCTCCCTCCACCATTTACCACCCATTCCTAACCCTTGGCAACTACGAATCTGTTCTCTATTTCTGTAATTTTGTCATTTCAAGAGTGTTATATAAGTGAGATCATATGGTATTAGTATGTAACCTTTTGGGATTGACTTTTTTGCTTTTTTCACTTGGTATATTTCTTTTGAGATTCATTCAGGTTGTATGTATCTACAGTTTTGTTCTTTTTTTATTGTTGAGCAATATTCCATCTCATTCTCTTTTATGACTGCAGACTATTTCATTTTTATATCTGTACCATAGTTTAATTTACCAGATCTCTATTGGTAGGTATTCTTGCTATCTTTTGCTGTTATAAATGGCAAATTTCATATATTCTCATTACTCTGCTACTTCTTGTACTCGCCTAATCTCTAACAATGAAGGAACAGTACTGATGACATCCTTTACATAAACATCCTCAGAGGGTGACAGGTGCTTAAGAACCAGCACAGCACAGTAGTAAACTACTATCAAGAGAAAGTATGACAGTAATGAGATGACAAAGGCACATCTTATTTCCTGAGAAATCCTGTATGATAAGATTCGGACAAAGCAAAGAACTTTGATGTGTCTTAAAGGACCAGAGCAGCCAACGATGCTTATGGTTCCATGGTCCACATAGATGATTGAGAGTTAAGACCTTAGGGCACTGTCCTCAGTACCTGGGTATTTATGTACTTCACCTCAGTGACTAATCTCATCTCAGTTCTCTGGTTCCTTTGCTTTCACATTTGACCATAGTCTAGGAGCATCCTCATGGCTCAGACTGAGCTTCTGCAGTTATGGACAGCCCTTTGCCTGTCAGCCGGGCTTTGCATTTGTGATCCTAAGATGAACCTGTGGATTTAATGATTTATTGTGTAAGGGAAGGCTTGACTTTGGGTCTTCTACTTAAGCCTGAATTTTCTGCCAAATAGTCATACTCTTGTTTTTTATAATACTGGTCTAGTTTCCAGATTCCTCTCATACTGTATTTGAAGATTTGAAGTAATCTCTTCTACCATAACTTGAAATGTCTTAAAATCTCACCCTCAAATCTATCATTTCTACCAGTGAATTCCTTTTTATTTATTTATTTATTTTTAACTAGGTATTTAATGTTTATTTCTTTTACAGCATCTAGTTCAGTGCATGACTCAAATATATCTAGAGTGACTAAATGGAAGAGTTGTCTTCTATAGGTGTGGCAGGGGTCACAAACTCATGCATTGTTGGGCAGGTAAGAAATGAGTGAGACAGAGGGTAGAGACTGTGGCAAACTGGAGAAAGGCAGGTCCAGCTAAAGGGAGTTGGTGCCTGCTCAGTCACAACAGATACAGCAGATTGTGGCCATGTGGGGATGTGGGTCCTATGCTGTTGGGTTTCTTGAGAAAAGTGAGAAATCTGGATTTTTTTTTTTGTTTCTATTTCTGTTTTATGTATCTGCATTTTCAGATGAGATCTTCCCATAGTTCAGCACCAGTACCCTTTTTTTTTTTTTGAGGTACCAGACCGGGGATTGAACCAGGACCTCGTATGTGGGAAGCCGGCGCTCAACCACTGAGCCGCATCAGCTCCCCTGGGTTGATTTTTTCGTTTGTTTGCTTATTGTTTGTTTTTTTGTTTTTAGAAGGCATGGGAGACCAAACCCGGGACCTCTCATGAGGGAAGCAGGCACTTAACTGCTTGAGCCACATCCACTCCCCACCAATACTCTTTCTCTCGTGCGCGCGCGCTCTCTCTCTCTCTCTCTCTCTCTCTCTCTCTCTCTCTCTCTCTCTC